>QCXZ01000086.1:10229518-10280267 GCA_025024175.1 Rhyzopertha dominica | reverse complement strand
TTGAAAAACGTATTAGTATCGTCGGCTTACAATGCATAACTACATATTACATTGATTTTAATTAACCTGCAGAACAATATTTCTTGTAGGTATAGGTTTTATTAAAGAAAAACATACTTCAGAAGTTTGTATTTAGTAAATAATTTTAACTACATTGCGACGAAAAGGCGTGCTAATAAGTTCGACGCTTATTAAAATAAAGAAGCATTGACAGATATGTATGACAAAATGTGGTTTAGGCTTAGCCTAATTCATAAAGGCTTGAGAAGGTATAAAAACCATTATTGCCAATTGTCAAATAACGAATTAAACAATGGATAATCGTCAAATATGCTGTTATTTTATATTCATAGAAAATCGCATGAAGGTCTTTCCTTATGTTCAAATTTCAAAAAAGGCGACTAAAAAGACATACCTACAGTCTGCTACAGAAAAAAATGACGACATTACTTAAATTGAAAGTCACATCTTTGCTGGGAAAAATAGCCAAACTTAAAATTTTTATATAGCATTATATTTCTTTTAACACTAGTGAAAAACCGAAGCAAGCTATCTTTTTATTCTCTGAAAAAGCAACGTTGACGTACATAATTGGTACAATCGCTCTAACAAAGCTAAAATTGCTATAAATAACGAGAGGCGTTTCAATTTTTTTTTATTTCACGCGTCTTTATTTCAATAAGCGCTTAATATAGTACTCAGTATAAGATATAATGTATAACCTAATAAGATTACTTTGTTATTCCAACATATTAACTTGGATATTTAAGCTATCTCCTTAAAATGTTTCTCGTGCTGAGCATACGTAATATAAGCTAAACGTTCTTTTGTTATAAGTCGGAAAATTATCAAAAGTTAGTGATTCATAAATATCGAAATAAATACGAAATTTATATAAACTTTGACTTGTTGCCTCCAGTACATATCTCACTTGAAACTGTTCGATGCAGTCCGTTCTATTATTTTAGCGTTTTTTTGTATGCCGATTAAATCAAATTTTTTTTATTTATAGATATAGGAAAATATTTGTTTCGGCCAGTACACATCTAGAGCTAAAATAATAAATACAAATTAAAGAAATTCTTCGAGTCTAGCTATCCCCTCTATCTATACCTTACGATCAGACGCTCCAACATGTAACACAAGGCAGCCCAGTTAAAATGTGTCGTCTGGATCGGAATTTATATAACTAGATTTTGCAAGCCACCCTTGTGACCTCCATAAATGTGGCAACTAAGCCAGAGGTAGGAGCGGCTATAACATACCTGATTTTTGGAAGTCATAGAGTAGCTTGTGTGATTATTATATACGACTAATTAAAATTAAGAAATCCTTTCCCCTCTTTAGGAATTCTGGTTAATTAGCTTCCCCTCAACCCATATATACAATTATATATGGGATATCTATACGGGATCACCCGGAGGCTAGGTCGCCTCTTACCTGTGCCGGAGGCGACAGCTTACCGCGTATTAATATATATATATGCAATAAGAAGCAATTTCACTATTAATCATAATGCTTAAGGGACAGAACATGTTTGCTGCATTAAATATTTCAAAAGGGTCGACACAGGTCTTTTTTTCGGAGGAGGAGCAAACATTTCTTCAAACTTTTTTCCTTTGCAATACTTCTGCTGTCCGGCATTACTAACAGATGGTTTTCTCCATTCAGACTGTTTGCTTGTTTGGGTTTCACCTTTTTCTGTGTTTACAAAAATTACAACAGCACTGATATGTTTGCAACTACTTGCAACGCCTCTTATACAGTTACATGTTGCCTTCAGAAAGAAATAAATACTGACTAGGAAGTTGCATTAAAAAACTCCATATAATTTACTTACCTCTAAAGACACCGTGTAGGGATTAAGAGTGATAGAAGTTTGCCGTATGACTTTAGCGACTATAACTGAAATGTCACTTCCCTAAATTTTACGTTCACTAACGTTCAAAACATGTGCAGACCGAACTAGAGCTAATCCCTTTTTATACGTCCCGTCAGTGCGGTCATCAAACTTAATACTTCGAAACCCAAAATATATCACTGTATCCATTTTTATACGTCCCATCAGTGCGGTCATCAAACTTAATACTTCGAAACCCAAAATATATCACTGTATCCATTTTTTTGTGTTAAACCGCCTTCCGACCGTACGACTGTAGGTTAAGTGAGCAGTGTTTACTGTTTACCCACCAGAAGTGTGTGATTTATCCGTTGCGAGGCGCTGTAAAGCGGCATTCGCTCACCGCCTCTAGTCGCGCTCAGAATGCCTCAACGAAAGCTTGGTGAATTTGGTCACTTATACGCTTAGACATCATCCCGACAAATTCTTCGAATACATGAGAATGACGCCTACGACGTTCGACTACATACTAGAGAAAATACCAAACCTCGCCTATCAAGGACTTGGACCAACTTTAATTGCCATCCGATTCAGCCAGAGGAGCGCATTGTAGTGACTTTAATTTAAGTAAAATAATATTAAAAATAAACTTTATTTTCTTACAAAATGACATAAACAAAAATTTAAACACGATTCTGGCTAAATAATAAACATACAAGCTTTAAACTAATCTTTCTTTGTGGACTACAAAAAATACGCATATTACAACCGGTGGTAGGTAGGAAGATGAAACATTTCCTGGTTCAGTGTTTGTTGTCCTAGTTCAGTACATATCTCAGGTATAGGATGACGCTGTGGCACTACTGTGTCACTGCTATAGCACTACTGCTGTGTAGCTGCTGCTGCTGCTGTGGCACTGCTGCTGTGACGCTGCCGTGGCATTCTCCGACATCGTGCGGCCCTTCTCATAAACAAAATTATATACCATCTGATGAATGTTCATTTGCAACATGAGTTTTTTATCCGGGGATAATTGTTTTAATGTGCGGCAGCAAGCTCTCGAAGAACTTCATATCCGGATCATTGGTTTCGTGTTGCAGCATTGCCAGTTTTTTGTTCTTCAATTTGTCTTCCTGGGACAGCAGATGCCATTACGAAATGTCTGTGCGTTTTGCACAACATTATAATTGATAAAGAAGGTTTGCACCACTTTGGGTCCAGAGGATATCACCATGTCATTTCCCACAGAAACTGTTGTTACCCGGAATACAAGGTCTACTGAACAGGCAAAAGTGATCAGGGACGCATTCAAAATATATGTTTGCAACGACAGAACATAAATAAATATGTACTTACGGGAAGACTGCTTTTCAGTTGCAACCTGATCCCACAACTTATCCAGCACGTATCTATTGTGATGTTGTCCATCCCGTTGATCCCACAATGGGGTACGAACGAAGACAAGGCGTATTAAATTTTCAGTATTCGTTTTTGTTCCGTTGGAATTAAAAATGACACTGAAATAGCACGACCGCTGTAAAGAGTCTAGCGGCAAAATTCGACAAGTTCGAACGCGCAGCTAGACTCGCCGCTCGAATCAGCGATGCTTCTGGGCACTATGCACGCTCCAATTTAAATACACATGTTTGATTTTGCCGCGTTGCTTGACTCGCCGTTCGACGCGTCACTCTGCACGCACCCTAAGTTGGTCACGTGACTGCGCAATTTTGCTTACGCGCCATGGCCTGTCTCTCTCGTTGGCCTCGGTTAATACTAGAGCTTGCTCACCTGAGTACTTCGTGACGCTTTTTTCGTTGAGCGGCGGAACGGGCCTTCGGATCGGAGGGCGGACGGTTACGTAACGAGCGGTACGGTAGTGACGTAAGCACTAAGCTAGGCGTCAAGACAGTTTCTCGGAGCCAGTTTTTTATTATACTGAGGTACGCTCCTCAGACCCCCGTGCACTATCCCCCTTAGCACACAGACCAGGGCAGCTACAGTGGAGACCGGCACTCCAGGGAACAACCCTGGAGGGTGAATGCCGTAAGCTGAAAGAAAGGTGTTAACGGGGTGCGGTTGTGCTGAGCAGAAAAGTAGCGTGATGCAACAGGCGGTACAAGACGTGTCGGTGATGTGGTAACTCTGGAACGGACTGGGAATTACAGGGTGGTCGGTGGTGCAATAATGGGTGAATGCGGCTGTGACTACGCTTTAGCGGACTAACAGTCAGAATGAACGGTCGGTATTATGCAATAACTTAGAGGACTGCTCACCGGGTGTGTGATGCACGGACGAACTACCGTACAGCAGGCACACAAGAGCAAAGCCTCTGTAATGCCTATCGGGTGCAAAACGCACGGACGAACTACCATACGTTGAGACACCCAACCGGCGGACGGAGGGTTATGCAATAACAGCGATAGAGAGGACCGCTCACTGTTCGTGTGGTGCACGGACGAGCTACCACACAACAGCCAAACAGGAACGAATCCTCTGTAACGCCTATCTGATGCAAGACGCACGGACGGCTGATTACGCAATAGCATTCCCTTAAATATTTGCAATAAAAAGGTAATAACTAAGATATTTCATTACAACCATTGAGAAATAAATACAGCGGATCCTATACAATACAAAAAAAAATCGCGTTTCGCGTGAGCCTTGATATGGTCATCCTTCAGTGTGGGGGACGTGTGCCATCCTTCCGTCTGGGACGAAAGCCACCCCTCGGTGTGGGCCGAGCGCCTTCGCTCGGTTTGGGTCGAGTGCCTTCCCTCGGTGTGGGATGCGTGTCATTCCTTGGTGTGGGACAAGCGCCTTCCCTCGGTGCAGGATGAGTATCATCCCTTGGTGTGGGGCGAGTGCGAGAGGCCGTCTTCCTAGGCGGATATCGCGGTGGGTATCGGCGATCCACCCTCAGCCTGCAGGCTTCCCTTACCCKTTTTCCGGCACATGAGCAATCATATGATTGCACCCCTATCCGGCCACATCGGGAGCAGAAGGTAGTACCCTGATTGGTGCACGTACCTCGGAAATGGCCGACCTCTCCGTATCTCCAGCACATATTCTGCCGGATGGGCATGTAGCGAATCGGGGATCCTGTCCGTTCCCCGGGATATCCGTGGAAGGCCCACCGGGCGTGGAGTACTAGTTCCCCGGCGACGTTCACACGGCCAGTCTCATGCAGGGGCAGCTTGTCCGGAAGTATGGCCGAATTTGGATGCCCCGTGAAAAGTTCTTCACCCTGGGGGACGTACCCGCCGATGTTCGGGGCTAGAGACGGACAGGCCTGCGGTACTTGCTACTGGTGAGGGGGCTGTGCCGGTGGAAGCTGGTTCGGGGAAGTCCGGGTCGGTGAGGTCCGGGGATGTGGTGATGGCCTCGGTGTCCCGTTGAATAGGTCGGTCTGGTGATGTGGTGATGGTCTCGGTGTCATGTTGGATAGGTCGGTCCGGTGATGCGGAAATGTTCTCGGTGTCCTGTTCGGTAGGTCCGGTGATGACTCAGCGTAGCCCTCTAGTTCTTCTAAAGCTCGGACCATCTCTGGTCCTCTGTAGCGTCGGGCCATCCGTGTTTGGCAGCTTTCGGATGAAGACTGACTTGAGGCTGTCCTGAGCGTTGCTCTTCTAACGGAAGAAGAAGGTGGGGAGTCCTGTTCTGACTGGTGGGGCTGCCTGCGCGCGCTACGGTCTGGAAACAAAGAATTTTGTCGGGAAGGAAAGAAAAAAGACGGTTTACGGCGGTCCGGGGTTTTTTATTTACAGCCGGTATATTACATTCCGTTTTAATCCAAATTTAAATCTGAAGCGCTTCGCCTTCGGCCAGCCGTCGGGGATGTGATGCTGCACGGCCTCCTGGAGCTCGTGGGGTCATTCTGAGAACGGCCGCTCTTCGGCGTCTAGCCGGGCGGCTAGACGTGATGGAAGGGCGGCTGGCGGTTCGGTGGATGCGGTCGGCGGCATGGTTGCGGCGGAATCTCCTGGAGGGGCGGCGGTGGTGACGGAAGTCTCAAGGCCGGGGACCTCGGTGACTGCCGGTGGTTGGACGACGGACGGGCTGGCTTCGGGGACACGGCTGCATCCCGAAGGAACCGAACACGGTTTGGCTAGCTTGTGCACCACCGCATCTAACGTGTCCATATCGGACGTTAATGTTCGCCGTGTCGCCTGATTTCCTCCGATGAGCCGGCCCTCCGCTGATTATCGCGTGGAGCCGATCTTCTCGGACCAGGTTCCTAGAAAGTCGGGTCTGTAGCCGTTCTTTTTTTTGGCCGGGCGGTGAGATAGGGCGGAGCGGCGGTTCGGCATCCTGTGGGGGTAAGTACATTTTAAGGTCCCTTGCGTGAATTCGGGGTATTATCTTGCCGCTTGCATCTTTCAAATTATACCCGACAGGTGATAGGACGCGGTAAATGGTATAAGGCCCGGAAAATTTTGGCGCAAGCTTTAGTGGCAAACCCCTGTGACCCAGAAGAGAGCGGATGCTTTCGCTTTGGGACCTTGTCCCTGACTCTGCATCGCCATTCCCGCCGCCCAAGGTTATAGTGGTGGCTCTGGGCGATGAAGGCGCGCGGTGGTTGCCCTGATACGGAAACGAATGGAACCTGGTGCCGGGTCATCCTTCGGGAAGTCATTTTTCGGGGGCGGATCCGTCTGCTCGGCGCAGACTGCTCGAACGAGGTCTCTCTTTCCCTCGTTGGCCTTCTGGGACATGATGCGTATTGTTCCACATCGGGAACAGAAACGCATCGGTGGCTGGAAGCAGCCATTACGTTGGTGACCTGGCTCG
Organism: Rhyzopertha dominica; assembly: GCA_025024175.1. Lineage (NCBI taxonomy): Eukaryota > Metazoa > Arthropoda > Insecta > Coleoptera > Bostrichidae > Rhyzopertha > Rhyzopertha dominica. The sequence goes on along the minus strand of QCXZ01000086.1, from coordinate 10,273,639 downwards.
CCACATCGCCAGCATTGGTCCGGATGAATGCGGATCCTTTGGCTGGACTTGAAAGGCGTAGTCTTCGGATGCTCGGCTTGCGAGCTCTCTTCCGTTGCAGGTCGGGGTCGGTCGGTGCTGACGGGTTCCACCGGTTGCGGTTTGCCGTTCGTTGAAGCAGTCCGTGTGGCCTCTGATGTGAAATTTTAACACGTTGGCAGTGCTGTCATCTACGGACGTACTTTACGGTGTCCCGGAAAATTCCTTGCTAGTAATATCGCTGGGCCAGTTGGGATCGTGAGAGACGTCATATTGATCCATGAAGGCCACTCCGTCGGATGATCCGTCGAAGTGGATTCCCCAGCGGTGTAGCTTCAGCTCGGAGCGTATGCGGGTACTGTGGACTGGGGACGGAAGATTTAACGGTGTTTCCGTATGACAGGGTCCTGGTAATGTTGTCGGCATTCGTTGGTCGTCCATGCTCTCGTTGGGTATCCTGGGAACTTCGTGTGGCGGTGGCTTGTACTCCTGCGGACTGGTCGCGCTAATAAGTGAACCGAAGAAGTCCTCGATCTCTCTTCTCTGTGGGTCGGCGACTGGCGGTGGCTGGTACAACTGCTCGTTTTTTTGTTATCCCCTTCGGAGAGCCTGATAACGGAGACTGGATTGGAGATGCCCTCGGTGGACTGATGACTCGAACTGGTGGCTGCAGCTTCTGCAGTGGCTGGCGGTCAACTGGTTCCTGCGGTGGTTGGGACGGTAATGATGGCTGAATCGGTAGTCTTCTCTGTGGATGGTTCTTGGTTGCTGGCTGGGTAGGTTCTGMCTTGTGCGGTAGCTGGCTGGCTTCTGTTCCCGGCGGTGACTGGTTAGTTATTGTCTTCTGCGGTGGCTGGTTAGCTACTGTCTTTGAAGCTGTGGGTATCGGACCTTTATAGGTGGTGGTCGTTGACGTCATCGTGGTGGAAACGGTGTAGATCGGAGAGGGGGCTGACAAAACGAAGGGGATCAGAATAGTGGCGGGGTTCGGAACTTGTTGCCGAATATGTCGGATTATCCGCTGGCGAAGCTTCTGTACGGCCCCTTCGGTGGACATACAGGCAGACAGACAGAGGCCCTCGGTATTCAAAATGGACGAATGGGTGACCTTACTGCGACCTCGGCGTTCGACCCTAACGATTGAATAGGAATATTGTAAGAGTAATGTACCATAATAAATGATAAAATTTACCTCACTTCCCGGAGAGTCAACTTAATGGTATAGGTAAGTATATCCGACGTCACAGAGAATAACGCCAAAAAACAGGTACTTCGAATTGGAGGATTCCAATAACCTACCCGGAATCCTAAAGCACCAAAGGTAAGGCAAACGATCGCGATTAATAATGGTACATTACCTTAATCAAACTTGTAGGTATTTATAATACCGGATGCTAGTTAACACAATCGACGCTTTACTTTCAGCAGGAGATGGTATAGCCAGTGAAGTCGGTAGCGGAGTGAATCTCGGACCAAATTCAACAAAAATAGAGGCCAAAAAAAGCTTAACAAGAAACTGTATAAATCCACGGGCGGAACGGTAGCCTGATTAGTAACAACCAACACCACATGTATTATAAATATAGTGCTTTTGATTTATTGATTTAAATGGAAAACGAGATGTTACAATATAAAACTATCTGCATATTAGATCTCTTTTCACCCACGTCGAACGTATAGCATTGCAATCGGTAAAGATCTTAAAATGAATAGATAACTGTCGCAGAGATTCTACCACTGCCGAAGTTTCTTGCTCGTAAGAATGGCATCGTTGACCTGCCTGGGTTGTTTGTCTACTAAAGTAGCAAACCGCACGTAAGGTACCGTTGTTCTGTTTTTGTAACAGGATTCCACCTATCCCGTTTTTGCATGCATCCGTGTGCAATTCCGTCTGAGCTTCTGGATTATATAATGCTAAGATCGGTCTAAATAATCATTTACTCTAGGTAGAGGATACAGGTCTTTTCAAGTTTTAGCATTTAGCGCCCTATGATCTCTACACATCCTTAATTCTCTAGTTATTTTTAACCAGTAGTGTGGGACTCGAATAAGGGGATTGTGATGATGGCAGGTTCCCAAAGAAAACACTTAAATTTTTCTTGGCTTATATTGTTACACACTTACAGTAGCTCATTATGGTCTCGCACTTTGCGCTAAGTACCCGCATTTATAACTTACGACTAACCTACTTATCCCTACTCTTAATCTACGTTACAGGCTTATACTACACCTCCCTTGCAGAGGAAAAATTTTTATCTCGGACAGTGATAAATTTTTTTTGGATGGACTAAGATTCCCTAGCTTAACTTAATTAATCATTTGTGGTACATTTTAATTCTATTTTTATGAATTAACGTTTCTTTCTTATTTTTTAACACTCTCACATTAGGACTACAATCTTAAATTACTTCATAAGGTCCTTCGAACACCGTACTCAGTTTATTACCGGTTTCACTTTTTATTAATACTAAGTCACCTTGTTTATATTTCACTAGTTGCACGTTCTTTGCATCGTGTTTCACTTTTCGCACTTCTTTACACTTAATTAAGTTTTTACGACCATCTTCTTGCGCCATTTGTAATCTAAATTTTAATTCTAATGGATAATTACTTATATAATGGATCTACACTAGTTCCTGAAACATTAGAAGGAATAGTACAACTAGTTCCTTAGCTAACTTTACTTCTTCGTGTCCTAACTCTGACTTCTCAATTCTAGCATTAATTAATTTAATATAAGTTTGGGCTTCCTTGTACAATTCTATTGCATCTTATTTTCGTTTATTCGCTTGCTCTCCGGCACGCCTATCAATATTCAACTTTGACAAATATTTTTTAATGCTGACTAATTCCTCATAAAGTTCGTTTAACTTATCGCCCATTTATGTTGAGTCTACAATTATTAATTGCACACGTATTTTAGCTATACACTTTGAACTTGCTTACCTATTACTGCTTTATCAGCAGCGCGCGGTCATTACTATATTGCAAGAATCTTATCTAGGTCGGACGACGAACCGAACTAATATGCTTACTTACCAAAATTATTAATTTTTAAATATCTGCTACTTAAACTTTAAATACAATTTAGCATATACATATTTCAAACTTTTTTTGGGCAAGAAGATGTAGCCGTTTATTGTTTGTTTACTCACACGCACAAAATTCTTTAGCTGGTACACCATGTTCTGTGTGCTTTGGAACAAAACACCCCTTTTAGGACTCCGCAATGTGGGCAGAGCTCCTCTGTAACTCACTACGGTTGATCTCTCGCCTTATCCATTGACGTATTTGACTTTTGCAGTATTGATATGCAATCATCGCTGCAACTAACGAAACAATGATCAAAATTACCGCAAGAATCCACTCCGTCCTCGTGAATGCCTCTTGTTGAATAGCTGAGTTGTTTCCACTTCCGGCAGCTTCGACTATTATTTCTTCCTGCTTTGATTGCTTCGTACCCATTGTCGGTTATTTATTCAATTTATTCAACAATGACGTTGGCTTGACATGGCTCTATATGGTCTGTCATGGCAGGATCGCCATGTGATGACGGCAGGTTCCCAAAGAAAACACWTAAATTTTCATTGGCTTGCATTGTTACACACTTACAGTAACTCATTATGGTCTCGCACTTTGCGCTAAGTACCCGCATTTATAACTTACGACTAACCTACTTATCCCTACTCTTAATCTACGTTACAGGCTTACACTACAGGATGTTCTCTCTTGAATTATTCCATTGTCCAAAAAATCTTGGGACTATTTACCGTACTACCTCTCGTTCAGCAGACGACGGACGATAAGGCTTGTAAATCCCGGGAATATCATCCGTCAATGTTATTTGCATCTCGACTACATTGGTTTTTACCTAGCTCGTTGGTAGTTTGCGCAAAACAGTCGCGATGCTCGTTTGGTAATTGTAGTAGTTTTAACTTATGTTCGTCACTTAGGTCATCATCTATTAATGGCAATATAAAGGAATTATTAGGACATGCAAGAGATAAAACGTGCCCTACCTTCTCGGATGATGACTCCACGTACAAGGTTGACCTCGCACCATGAGGGTTGTCTCCGGAATCACCATCTCCTCGGTTGACATGTTTCATACGGCGAGTACCCCTTCTTGTATCGTAGTGACACACCCTGGAATGAGATATTCTTTGCCTGGTTCTGAACACATCGTCGTCTACATAGACGTACTTGAAGTGTCGGATATCTTCTCCTCCGATCTCAACGAATACTACTGTGTTTGGCGAATTACTGTTGCCTCCCTTGCCCACAGCGGTATTGCAGCTAGCGCCGTATCAAATAAACGTAACTTTTCATTTTTCAATACAAAGACCACATTCGCTTGGTTGAGAAACGGTTTCCCGACTAAGAGCGGCACCATTTGAGCAGCATCATCCACGACCAGCATGACCACTTCTGTTTCCACCAGGTCTACAGACAATTTGGCTCTCGTTTCACCTAAGACGTGGATACCGCTGCCTCCATAACCTCGTAGAGATGTAGCACTCTGCGCCAACGAGAATCCGAACTGGATCGCTTCGTTCTTGCGAATCGTCACCACAGCACATTCGCTGTCTACGTAGGCCTTACTTGGATGACCATTAACCCCGCAATCGATGAAATAACAATCATTAGAGTCACCCTGCGTGTCAACCAATTTCACATGATGTGACTCCTTTCGTACAGTTTTCATTTTACAATTTGCCTCTTCATATTCCAACAGTTTGCATCTATTACGTTCCAACCTAGGGTTTGTACATTGGGTTGAAACATGTCTTCGCATATTCCAATCATCGCTTGAACAACATTTTACTACCGATTTTGAATTATCTTAAATGCGTCGACACCGTTATCCGAAAATCCACCTCCTCCTACTACTTCCTCATTTTCATGTGACACAAAGAGTAAACTGCAACAAGAAATTACAGAAGCTTTACTTAACTGGGTATCTTTACACAAAGTAGGTGTTAACGCCGTTAATGACCTACTGAAAATATTTCAACCCCATATGAATGATCTATTCAGAGATTGTCGCAATTTATGAAAATTCCACGCGAAATGCCTACCATCAAACTCTACGATGGAGAAATCTTATACATTGATATCAGAAGTCCTTTACTACTTCGGCTCAATAAATCTTGTTTTCGGTTGAGTGATACTAAAATAACCTTACTAATTAGCGTAGACTGGTTGCCGCTGTTCAAAAGTAGTAGTCTTGAATTGTATCCGATTTTGGGCATGTGTAAGAATGTTTATGGACATATCCCGTTCGTTATTGCTTCCTTTTGTGGTACTGAGAAACCACATCCTCTAAAAACATTTTAAAACTTATTCTTAGAAGTGAAACAACTGCGTATAATTGGTATTGATTTTAATGGCAGAATTTTCAGTCGATCGAATCGTTAGACAAGCTTTCAGAAATAGTTTCTTTTTTTCTTTTCAAAAATTTTATTATTTCAGTACTCGCACCGACGAAGGTAGTACCGTTGTCGGAAAAAACTTTAGCTGGCCTCCGCGACGGGCCATAAATTTTACAAAGAGACCAAAAATTGGAAATCAGAATGTAGACAAAATAAAGCGATCGCCGGTTCGGTTGGAATATTGTTATTTTACCGTGCAACTACAACTTGAAGATAACAACGGCTCTCCATTTATGTGAATTTGTGTAAGAGCAAACGCGGTTTTCCCTGTCAAAGCTTTGAGCGAGCTAACATTTGATTTACAGCATTATCAAAGTACCAACAAAAAGAACTGACTGAAATGATGTTGCTATATGAATTAAACTTAGCTGTTTTCCTGTCTAGATGCTGAAATTCGCAATATGGCCGGGTAACTGGGAATTGGTTTTCCTAAACGAGGCCGCTGCTTCGGTCTCGAACCAATTTTGATCTTCTAGGTGATAAGTGCTTGATAGAAACAACTATACTGTATCTAGATCTAGGCCTCCACCAAAAGACCCTATTACATTTTGGATGTAAGTTACACAGCAATAATTATTTCATTCAAGGTTACCTCACTTGTTGAAGGTCTTTCTCCGGGAATACAAACAATTTGCAGGAAATTGTTATTTGTTAAATTATGACGTAACTTTAAGATGCTCTTAAAAAATGGATAATCTCAAAAATACGAGTATGTACCACGATTTGGATTATTCAAGGACGTCTTAGTAAATGCGTGCTCTGTCTTTCGATGTCGGTCAGAATGATGGTTTTTGTGGAAAACAGGGCCGAGCCAAATGTGATAACAAAAAGCAAAGGATACTACTAGAAACCTCACGTAGGCAACCCTGGTTGCTCATACAGGTAACTTAATTGTTTCAATCTAATATAAATTAATAATAACATTTTATTTTCAGAAAAGACAAACGGCAATAGTTTAGACGTTAATGTTATATGCATGTTCAATATTTCTTTCCTTTAATTGGTAAATTATGTAAAATGGTAAAATAAATGTTATAATACATACCTAGGCTTTCGTCAGTTTTGTCGTTGTGCGATCTTTCAAGAAAAAAGTCCCAGCATAATCGCAACCCAGGTGGGTAAAGGGCTGATACAAATTTGCTCGTTCAGTAGATAAGTTATCCATGGCGTATTCGGACAATTTAGGTTTAGCGTTGAAGCAAATTACACCCTTGTGCACTACCTCTCTCGCTAGGTTAAATTTTTAGCGAATTGTCCCTTAATGTCTTTTTTAATTATTGTTGATCGAAAAATTACTTTAGCTGTTGCCTGCGTTCCTTATCGAGCGCAACCTTGTACCATAGATTAATTAAGAAAGATACCCAATGTAAATGCACCGTTCGCCACAGAACCGCAGTGTATGATCTTCACTAAAGAGGGCGAAAGAATGTCCAAAGCGCACGGTTTTGTATCCCAAACGTTTTGTACCGTATGTCCCTCACGCTCCGTCAGCAGAGGATCTAGTGCAGCAGCTGATCGCAACATCCACACTGCTCAAGAATATAATATTTTGTGTAACGAATGGTCGATATGAGGCGTCGTTTGAGACTTTAATGTTTTTTTACAAATATATGCGTTTTTGCCATTAATAATATAATATCTTTAAATATAATATTTGTTTGATCAAATGTATAAATTATAATTTGCAAATACATATTTTTGTTGTATAAAAATATATAAATTTCAATTGCGGAAATATATAATTATAAATAATTGAATATGAATAACTTGTTGAATGTTCAAGCTTCAGAAGTAGGGGGCATTCGACCTTTTGATTTAATAAAATTAAGCGAACTCTTTTTTTATTGCCAAGCTTTCGTCTTTATTTAAGACATCATCAGGGCTTCTACAATATATATATATATATATATATATATATATATATATATATATTTTGATTAATGACAAAATATGAAAGTTGCAACATGGCCACCACATTTTTCATAAATTTATGCCTGCCGATTTACTATGATTTTAATATTTCTTCTGATAACAAATAGGTGTAAATATTACTTAAATTTTGTGTGTCCGATTTTTTATTTATTGTGTTAGCACTTTTATTAATTTGGTACATTTCTAAAATTAAACGTTTATTTGTAACATTCTCTTTTTCTAAAATTTTGACTTCTTCCCAATTTATTACGTGATTATTTCTAATTACGTGTTCTCCTAATGAACAATGATATCTATCTTTTCTAATATCACTTTTATGCAGTGCTATCCTACTGGATAGCCACTGCGATGTCCGTCCCACATAAATTTTGTCACAAGTATCACATTTTAAAGAATAAACAACGTTCGATTTATATTGTAATGGAATTTTTGATTTCAATTTGCTAAATAAATTTGAACCCTTTTTAAAATTTTTTAATGCTATTTTTATACCCTCATTTTGAAAACTTCTAATTAATTTTGTTGTCAAACCTGTAATATTTGGAAGAGATCCAAACCGAGATACTTCTGAATTATGATTACTTTGAGAATCATGGCTTTCTTGCTGCTCCACTCTGTCTAAAACATTCACCGAATTTAAATTTTGTTGATTCATCGCACAATCGTTTTGTAAGTAATCAATAGTAGAAAATAAAATTTTGTTTATCAAAGTTTGCGGGTAAGAATTTTGAAGTAACATAATTTTTATTTTTTGTAAATTCTTATTTACGCAATTTGGATGCGAAATTTTTTTAATTCTATAATTCATTTGCCTAATAAAGTTAATTTTAATTTTAATTGAGTGATTTGACAAAAAATTTATATATCTGCCTGAAGAGGTGGGTTTTTGATACCAATCTAAGACAATCTTATTATTTTGCCGTATTACTTTTGTATCTAGAAACGGTACACCACCATCCACTTCTCTCTCAACTGTAAATTTTATATGTTGGTCGAAAGAATTGAAAACCATTATAATTTCTTCTATGCCATAGGTTGGAATTACTAAAATTAAATCACCCACAAATTTTTTATAAATGTTATGTTATATGTCAATTTTGGTATACATGAATTTAGAAGTTCGTCCATTACATACTGTGCAAGTATAGGACTTAATTTTGAACCCATAGCGCATCCAAAAATTTTGTAATATGTTTGTAATATTTGTCCTCATAGTTAAAATAATTGTTATCTAATATGAATGATACCATTTCTATAAAAAGCTCTCTTCTTTTATAATTTGTATTAATTTTTGGACATTGAAAAAATGGGTCAATTTTATTCCATTTTTCACTCAAAATTTTGATCGCCAAAGATTTTGAAATGTTTCCAAAAAGATTGACCACATCTAGCGATACTATTTCATGTCCCTGTGGAATTTCTGTTTTTAACTAACTCAGCAAAACTGAAACTGTCTTTTATGTAATAGTCATTATTGCTATCATACGCCATTGTTAAAATGTCACAAATTAATTTTGATAAATTAGTCATTGCTGAGTTAGTTAAAAATATAGAAATTCCACAGGGACATGAAATAGTATCGCTAGATGTGGTCAATCTTTTTGGAAACATTTCAAAATCTTTGGTGATCAAAATTTTGAGTGAAAAATGGAATAAAATTGACCCATTTTTTTCAATGTCCAAAAATTAATACAAATTATAAAAGAAGAGAGCTTTTAATAGAAATGGTATCATTCATATTAGACAACAATTACTTAAACTATGAGGACAAATATTACAAACAAATTTTTGGATGCGCTATGGGTTCAAAATTAAGTCCTATACTTGCACAGTATGTAATGGACGAACTTCTAAATTCATGTATACCAAAATTGACATATAAAATAACATTTATAAAAAAATTTGTGGATGATTTAATTTTAGTAATTCCAACCTATGTCATAGAAGAAATTATAATGCTTTTCAATTCCTTCGACCAACATATAAAATTTACAGTTGAGAGAGAAGTGGATGGTGGTGTACCGTTTCTAGATACAAAAGTAATACGGCAAAATAATAAGATTGTCTTAGATTGGTATCAAAAACCCACCTTTTCAGGCAGATATATATTTTTTTGTCAAATCACTCAATTAAAATTAAAATTAACTTTATTAGGCAAATGAAACATAGAATTAAAAGAAAATCACATCCAAATTACGTAAATAAGAATTTACAAAAAATAAAAATTATGTTACTTCAAAATTCTTACCCGCAAACTTTGATAAACAAAATTTTATTTTCTACTATTGATTACTTACAAAACGATTGTGCGATGAATCAACAAAATTTAAATTCGGTGAATGTTTTAGACAGAGTGGAGCAGCAAGAAAGCCATGATTCTCAAAGTAATCATAATTCAGAAGTATCTCGGTTTGGATCTCTTCCAAATATTACAGGTTTGGCAACAAAATTAATTAGAAGTTTTCAAAATGAGGGTATAAAAATAGCATTAAAAAATTTTAAAAAGGGTTCAAATTTATTTAGCAAATTGAAATAAAAAATTCCATTACAATATCAATCGAATGTTGTTTATTTCTTAAAATGTGATACTTGTGACAAAATTTATGTGGGACAGACATCGCAGTGGCTATCCAGTAGGATAGCACGGCATAAAAGTGATATTAGAAAAGATAGAGATCGATGTTCATTAGGAGAACACGTAATTAGAAATAATCACGTAATAAATTGGGAAGAAGTCAAAATTTTAGAAAAAGAGAATGTTACAAATAAACGTTTAGTTTTAGAAATGTACCAAATTAATAAAAGTGCTAACACAATAAATAAAAAATCGGACACACAAAATTTAAGTAATATTTACACCTATTTGTTATCAGAAGAAATATTAAAATCATAGTAAATCGGCCGGCATAAATTTATGAAAAATGTGGTGGCCATGTTGCAACTTTCGTATTTTGTCATTAATCAAATCTGTAATGAAACTTCAAATTCAAAGCCGACGCACCAAATGAGTATCATTTTATCAGAAAACCCCAAACATTACATGGCGACCCTGCCAACTCCGAACCAGGTGATTTGAGGAAGCAGAATTTTGAAGAAAACAGAAACGCCAAGATGGGAACCACGCAGTCAAAACAAGAATAAATTATTGTATAAGCAGTTACCTCAGTAACCTAGAACACCCTAACCAGAACCGAGTGGATATTGATAGTGGTCATTGTGGCAGTCATATTAGCTTTCACAATTATTTTAGTGAAATATTGCAAATAAACCATCCGAAGGATGATCCGCAAAGAAGTTTTACGGAGTGACCTGCAATGAAGCAGAGACAGTTTGTACATATAGCAAGCTGATTAACGTTTCGAACAACCCCAGGAATGTGTGTAGGTTGCGTGTTCACGTAGGGCTCAAAATGAGCTCCCTTAACGCGTACCAAATAACAACACAAATCGGCTCAGGCACTTACCTTGGTGTAAGATGGGGTGAGTTTGAGGGTGTTTGTGGACTTGATGCACTAGCTGGACTTCTCTAGCTGCGAAGATGCGATCGAACAAATGTGTCTATACGTGTGTGCTTCAAAAACAACTAAAACTAACTGATTGATGCTCCGTGATTCTTCACGCACGCCGAAGAACTCAGGGAGAAAGATAGGAACAAGGTACCCTAAATAAGTGCCCGAAAAACAAAACTAAATAAACCAATTAATTTAAAATAGCGAAAGTGTAAACGAAAAATTGCAATAAATGCTTTCGGAAGTGATCTTTAAGAGAGAGAGTTGCGAACGGCTATTAAGGCAAGAAATTACTTAAAATTAAGTGGGTTAGTCCGTGGAGCCAAAGATGAAGAACCTTCTAGGAATGAATCTTCCGTTATTAGTTTTAGAGGCCGTAAAAATATTAATCGCTGGTACTACAACAATAATAATCGATACAGAAAATATCAGAATAACTTATCGCATAAGCATAATAGTCATAATAATAGTAACAAATCCGGAGGTTATATAGATATCAAAGTGGTCAAAATTGTAGTAGAAGTCGTGGAAACTATAACAGAAGTCGGTTCAACAATAATAATTTCAGATCAAACCAGAATAACGATTTTAGGCAGAATTCGCAATGCGCCTATCATATGAGTAATACTGACAAAAGTGAAAACGATCAGCACGATGACACGATCGAAACGTGTTTTCGTTCCTCGGGGGAAGGAACTTCAACATAAAAACAATTGTAATGGAGATAAATAATATTAAATATTAAATTTAAATGGGTTAAATTACGTAGAAATGGGTTACAAAAACAATAAGTTATTATTTTTAATGGACACAGGTGCATCAGTACCTGTAATTTTTAAGGAGTTCGTAAATAAAAATGAAATTGTCGATAGATCAGAAACAATTAAAATAAAAGTAATTTCAATTTTATTTCTGGGACGCGGGGTTTGTAAATAATTTTTTTCGGTGTACACCATATTATGTTGGATATCACGACTTAGAATAACGTTCAAAATAATCCCAATAATTTTAAGAAGAAAAGCTTAATGAATGCGTTAATATTTCGTTTTACAATGTTAGTTTACCGAATTGCTTGATATTATTAATTAACTTACATATTTGGACGTTAAAGGATAGGGTAAGTAAAAGTGTAACGTACATGTAGGTAGTAACGAAATTATTTATTGTAAATAGATATCGCATCACGCGTTTGCTCAGAACACCATGAATACGGTCCTGAAAAGTCGTTGCCGCAGATCTGGTTATGTTGCCGCGGCGCGTTAAGCAAATCCATGGCTATGGGTGGCTTCACACACATCAGAAATTTGTAATCCATACCATATTGCTTTAAAAGAAGACTGCATTCCTTGTACTGCATCAGCATCAGAGTACGTTTAGCTCTTATGGAACCCTTAGAAACCGAGCCAGACAATGTGATTAAAGACAGAATCATAGAGCCTATGCAGCAGAAACCCGCGGATTGGGTACACCAATAGTAATGGTGTCGAAACCGAATGGTAAAATCAGGATCACATACAAATAACACATTTACATTATTACGCAGTGTAAGACCGCTGAAAATATAATATAATATGCATAATACGTAAATTATTTAACTTTCCTCGCTAAGCAACTTGTGTTGCCTTCATACGCATTTTTAAAGGCCCTCCATTTCATTCTGTGGAAATAATATATTCGTGGCCTCCAGGCCATTCTGTGGCTGACACTAAAAAGCAAAGTACGAGACTGTTAGCCTTTAAAATCATCAAGATTCTGTTGGAGAATAAGGCTTTTACCTGCTACACTAAGTTGCACCAATCTTGGAGATATCAGATCTGAACCGACCAGCTTATGCAAGAACCTTTGACCTTCGGCAATCGAGGTAATTATTGTTTTAGTATGTTAATGTACTCAATCAACCAATTACCTAGGGTCTTACGTGCGGGCCATGTCTGGGAAGTTCTGTTCACTTTCGTTGTAATACATAACACGAATTCCGTTCCAAATTTCGGTACCGAGATATAATAGGCAGTTTGCACCCACCTAGCACTACCTAGCAACACCTTTCTTAAACCTAGCACCCCTTCACCATCTTGCACCACTGATTACGCAGCTAGCACCATTAAGGTTAAGTATTTATATCGGTTCTGTTACGGGGAGTGGGGATAGTTGACAAATTGAGCTACCCTCCCGTGCACTCAAGAAAGGTCACTATGGGCTGATATGCTTCCAATTAGCTAGCGCCACTTTGCACCAATATATTCACGGCCATTAGATACATATTAATATATTTATTTATATTTAAGTGCCATTCGTAAGTGGGGTGGGGGGGAATTAATTGAAACGTATGTGACCACTCCAGCAAAATTTAGAACCATTTTAATGGGTTGAACAGCTTGCACTAATCATGCACTATATGGCACCAATTTATTGGTAGGTACCATTCGATTATGAAATGACAATATTTAATTTTTGTGTTCGCGGGGGCAACTTCAGACTGTCCGCATATAGTCTCTCGGTAGTTCAAGAAACGTTTTAGTAATACACATACCTTGCTCTCACCTTGCAAGACCTAGCACATCCGATTACGTAGTTAGCACCATCAAGCCCAAGAAGTTATACGGGTTCTATTATGGATAGGGGTGGTTTAACATCAGCTACCGTACAACACTCAAAGAACGTTACTATTGGTTGATCTGGTTCCCATTAGCTGGCACCAGTAAATTTAGGGCTATACATATGTCTATATTTCAGTGACAGTCGCAAGCAGGATGGATTACGACGCATGTAACTACTCCAACGAATTTTAGAACCGTTTTAATGGGCTGAATACCTCGCACTATAATCCTTGCACCAAATGATTAATTTCAATTTCAGTTACAAAAACTATTACGCTTCATTTTTGTATTTGAAAGGGTACAACTCTAGGCTATTCTTCGCGGGTAGCTTGAGAAATTGTAACGAAATTACTGAAAATTTTCCACTGAGCTAAGCCTAGCATCTCGCGCTGTCGGTCCACCGTCCGTCAATTCCGGGCGATGCGCGATAAACAGCTCGCGAGTTTAGTTGGGGATGGATCACACGCGCCTGTCCCACACGGCCGGAATGCATGAAAGCGCAATTTTCACGCGTCTGCAGACAGTCGGCAGCGCTGACGAACATCTTCAACGGCGCTCTGAGGCTGAGACATTTTCCATCTGCCTTGAAAACTGATGGCGTCGTGATGATTACAAAGCCGGGACAGAGCGGTACATTTCCACAAAACTACCGCCCCATCAGCCTACTACCGACCGTGGGAAGATTTTCGAGAAGATCATCTTGAATCGTCTATATGCCGTTGTCGAGGAGAAGAACGTCATCCCGAACGAGCAACTCGGGTTCAGGGCGGGCCATTCAACCACGCACCAGGTGCTCAGGCTCGTCGAGTACGCCACCTACGGCTTCAACGTCAAGGAGTCGACCAGAACTGTCTTTCTGGACGTGTCGAAAGCGTTCGATAAGGTATGACATGAGGGATTGATACTCAAGCTATCACATACCGACTTCCGTGTGAAGTTCGGCGACACGAGGTCCTCGGTGCGCACCGCCACATCAGGGGTTCCACAAGGCTCGACGTTATCTCTGCTGCTGTTCACCGTATTCACGAGGGACATCCCGAAGACCAGCAACAGCACTCGCTCTCTACGCAGACGACACCGCTATCTTTATTAGATCAGTAGATCCACGTCTGATCACTCGACGTCTTCAAAAAGCCGCCGATGATCTAGAAGACTAGTTCTCCCGAGGAGAATAGGAGTCAACGCCAAAAAGAGCTCTACGTTGTTTCTGAGCAATAGGAGGAAGCAGCCCTGTCGAAACATAGAGATCTTCGATCGCGACATCCCGTAGAACCGAGAAGCCAAATACCTAGGTATCGCCATTGACAAGAAGCTGCTGTGGAAATCGCACATAAAAGATCAAGCCAACCAGACGACGGCCGCACTGACCAGCTTCTATTGCCTGCTGAGCCGCAATAGCAAGCTGAGCAGCGACAACAAGCTCTTGATCTACAAGACCATACTCCGGCCGATGATGACATACGGATATGCTACAAGGGGTTACGCATCCGCTACACACATCAAGCGCCTCCAGGTTATCCAGAACAAGGTTCTCCGCATGGCCGTCGACGCTCCGTGGTACGTCAGAAATTCTCAGATACACAGAGATCTAGAAGTTCCCACGATCCAGGAATTCATCCGAGAAGCAGCAGCCAAGGTATTCCACAAAGCAAACGTCCACGAAAACCCCCTCATTCGTAATCTGGGAGATTACGATGAAGAGGAAACTCGTACCCACAAGAGACCCAAGATGAAGTTGCTATAGTAGCTTCGAAGCCCTGCCGACGTCCAACCGGGTGGCATGAATGTGTCACAGTCGCGGCAACTTAACATGACCATGATATTATAATAAAATACCATATCTACCCAAATTTCCCACATGAATGTATCGCAGATATTAGGAGAAAATATTTCTATCAGGTGCTCCATAACAGCAGACGCAAAAGTCAAAATAAGTCTGCAGTCGGTCTTGCGTCCGCTTCAGAGTATTCCATCCGCTTCAACCAAACCATKCGACCAGCCGACACAGCTGACGGCATCCATCCTCGAGTTGTTCCCTGGAAGACCAATCTTAACTGCATCTACCCCGGTCTGCACACGTAAGAGGGATTGTGTGTAGTGGCCTGAGGAGCATACCTCAATATAATAAAAAACTGGCGCCCGAGAAGACCGTCCCGACGCCTAGCTCACAACGAAAAAGGCGTCACAAAATGTTTTAGTTGTATAGATACTATGCAAACTCTCAGAACCCCTAACGCATAACTAAGACCATCAAAGATAAATAATTATGTGGTTTCTCTTTTGAAACGTCAATAGGGGATTATCTACTTATAATTATATTGACCTATTCCAGTTACAGTTACTTACATATGTTACACTGTATGGGTACGAACCACTGAATAAATTAATAAAAAAAGAACATTATAGTCTCCCAATTGTACAATCTAGCTTAGCCGAACTAAATGGTGCTAAATTCTTTCCCGTGTTGGATACTTCATCAGCATTTTTTCAAGTACTTTTAGACTTACAGAGTTCGCACCTTTGCTCCGTCACAAAACCATTTGGAAGGTTCAGATAGAAAACAATACCTTATGGTATAAATGGGCCCCTGAAGTATATCAGAAATTGATAAACAATCTTCAAAGGGTTAGATGGTATTGTACCCTACATTGATGATGTTTTAATGTAAGGTAGCACACTTTCAGAACATAATTGCAGGCTTAAAGCAGTTTTTGAGCGAGCTAGAAAATTTAACTTGCGATTCAGTAGAAGTCAAATGCAGCCAGCGAAAACAGAAATTGAATTCCTAGGACACAGACTGTCCAAAAGAGGGTTATCACTAAAACAAAAAATTGAAGCCGTAAACAAAATGACAAGAGTTACGTTTTCCTGAAATTGTTATTTTTTGGGCAAAGGGCCTAGCCGGATAAGGGGGGTCAAAAGTGCCTTAGAAGGCATCGGGATCAAAAAAATACGGGCATATTTAGCATGAAAAACGATTACTATTTGCAAAGTTTCAGCTCAAAAAACAAAAACATAACCTCAAAAAAATTATTTTGTGAATATCGGTTTTTTAATCATAACTTGGTCAATTTTTGACCTGTTTCATTTTTTCTTTAAAATGTAGTTTTGCTCAAGCGCTATGAGATGGCATTAAGAAAAAAGTGAAGAGCAAAAATTCAAATTACAGGAGGCGTTTAAAAATCTTAAATTTATTTTTTTTGACAACTATGACAGAAGCAAGGCTAAAAAAATATATGTGATGTGCGTTAACAAAATTGATTATCATGAATTTTTTCAGATTTTTACGTTTCCGGCAACTTTGTCAAAAAAATCATAACCGTTATATTTGCCGTTTTTAGCTGCTTTTTTGCTATTTTTAATTAACCGCTGCAGTTTGGAGAAAAACTGATAGTATTTGTAAATTCTACGGAGAAAAATACTTTAAAAACATGTTGCGCACTTGCATTTTTTTTAATTAGCCACGGTACAATAATTCTAAAATAATGAAAATAACAGTTTTAGCTGTTTTTTCAATGCTCGTGATCATAATATATATACATATATATTTTATACGTTGCAATTATTATTAATTTCAATTAATATATATAAGTACTATTTTGATCTATTTGCATTTCTAACAAATTTTTATAACGAATTTGAGCCCTCCAACATTTTATTCGAAATGAAAATGAAAAATTAAAATGAATGAGAAATGTTCTTTAACCGAAACTAGAAATTTGTAGCAGATCCATATATCAAAAGAGAGTTCTAAAATTAAAAAAAAACTCCGGAGTGGAACCTGTTCGATACTATACCAAGGAATAGAACGGGAATGGAGCGAGCTGAAGAACAATACAAGAGGGTGCAACAGCCTACTTATGATGAATTCATACGTAGGGGAATGGATGTACATACGTAACGTTCTACGTCAGATACCTACTCTTAAGGAACTCCTCCAGCGATTCCTGGCAGACTTGGCAAGGCGGGCATCGGTGAGGAGCCGATGTCACTCGACCTCGACGACTGCAATTGTCGGGAGTGCAACCCTTAGTAGAGTAGGTAAGTCAAAAAAAGTATAATGTAATAATAATTCTTGATATAAGTGAGTAGATATGGACATGAATTATTCGTATTATTTTTGTTGCAGATATCATACAGTGACGAATGATGCTAAGCCATGTACGTTCATTCACTGTTGCATCCCTTCTTCAGCTCCTCCATCATAGTTCCACTCCTGTTTCCGCGCGCCAACGCATCATCAGGCGTTTAAACCGTTTAAACCCATAACGGCTCTTAAAAGTGGTTCACTGTCCCCAAGCACCCGACATATTAGAGATCTTGATCAATGCATTTCATCATCACATCGCATTTCTGCTTCTGCTACATCCACCGGATAACCAGGCGAACAAGTTTTTTAATAAGCAAGCCAACAACCAGGGGATCAGACCGCTGGAACACTTTGGTGTTATACCGAGTAGAAACACATCGAAGTATTGTCCGCGTTGCAACAACCAGCAATAATTAAAAGTGGAAAATGATAGAAACCGTAAACTTGGGTGGAGATATCGATGTTCCAGTGTTCATGGGCACGTTTTCGAACCGACCGCTAATACATTTATAACGCTTATGCGAATCAATAAGTTGGGGGCTGAATGGATATTGAGGCTGCTATTTGCTTGGTTAGATAATTGGCCCTTTGAAAAAGGACTTTCTCGAGCAAGGGTCGCCACAGATACTGCGGTGCAGTTTTACTCATATTTCAGAGACGTGCAGAAAAAATCGCCTGGCACGAATTCAAGCCACTAGGTGGAGAAATGGACATCGTTGAAGTCGACGAAACCTACCTCTTCCGCCGCAAGTACAACGTAGGGAGGCGGATGGCCGCGAAATACATTTTGGTTATTCGGTGGGCGTAGCAAAACATCTAAGATTGTGTTTGGGTTAGTCGTCCCAAACAGGAACAAGGAAACGCTATTCGATGTAAAGATAGAGTGTATTGACCGGAGAACATTTATAGCGTCCAACCAGTGGGGAGGATAAGTCGGGTGTCACCAGTACTTCTCTAGTCACTGGACAGTGAATCACTCCAACCAGTTCTTGGAACCTAGAAGAATTGAGGAGCCGGTGTGGGTGCCCGCGGGAAGGTTTTCGCCTGAATTCCTGGATAACCTGTTAGCCGGAGTGTTTGATACCATATCCAAGGAATAGAACGGGAATGGAGCGAGCTGAAGAACAAAACAAGCGAGTGCAACAGCCTACTTATGATAAATTCATACGTAGGGGAATGGATGTACAGTCGTAACGTTCTACGTCAGATATCTACTCTTAAGGAACTCCTCCAGTGATTCCTGGCAGTCGTGGCAAGGGTATGACCAGGCATCGGTGAGGAGCCGCCGTCGCTCGACCTCGACAACTGCAATTGTCGGGTGTGCAACCCTCAGTAGGTAAGTCAAAAAAAGTATAATGTAATAAGGAATAGAAGAGATTTTATTTATTTCGATAACAGGATTTAATATTTTCTTGATATAAGTGAGTGATATTGACATGAATTATTGGTATTATTTCTGTTGCAGGTATCATACAGTGTACGTCATGTACATTCATTCACTGTTGCATCCCTTCTTCAGCTCCTCCATCATAGTTTCGCTCCGGTTTCTGCGCCCCATCGCATCATTAGGCGTTTAAACCGACCCAGCGACACCCATAACGGGTCTTAAAAGTGGTTCACTGTCCCCAAGCACCCGACATATTAGAGATCTTGGTCAATGCATTTCATCATCAAATCGCTTTTCTGCTTCTGCAACATCCACCGGATAACCAGGTGTCTTCATGATAGGCCGCTAAGTGGATTTCGTAGACTTCACCGTTTGTCCAAATACTGCCCTGCATGCCAGCATGCCACGTCTCTGAAACACGAGATTGTGGTCCGTTCTCCTCCGCAGTGTCTGTGTCCAACCAAGCGGACGGTTTCTGTTTCTATCATCCACGTTTTGCGGACAAAACTTCAATGCGTTTTTGTGCAGTCATCTCCTTGTTGTTGCCTGTTGCTGATAATAAAACACCCAAATCATGTTCGTCGATATACCTATGTATTCACAAAAAAATATGTAGAATCATTTCAATGCTACATTATTGTTGATAATATATAGTTAAATAAATCTATAAAAACTTTTTTTGGGTACATATGTATTTTCTTTGGAAAAGTTTTTGTTTTCCAGGTTTAATGTAATAAAGTAGTTGTATCTACTCAGTTATTGTTTGGTATATTTGGTATTCCAATTACACAATTTAATTAAATGCTTTTGTTACGTTTTACCTTTGAATATAGACTGTCAACGCTTACGAGAATATTAGTGCGCGTGTAAGGTGGTTTGCATAATATGTGCTTAAAGCGTTTAATTGTTTAGATATTTAGTACGGATCAGAACATTTATTCAATACACGCATGTGTATCGTAATAGATCACGACATGGTGCTTTCTGCTAGAAGTCAGACCAGTCAATATTCAAGTTTATTTCAAGAATCGCTCATCACAGCGCCCGTTCATCGGTTACGCCGACCCGGATAAAAAGACCAATTGCCGTCTCTTATTAAGAATATGTACAATAAGTTATCGTTATTAGTGTACATATCCTTATTAGCTTTTAGACAATATAAATACGCTACGCGCCCAAAATTTTTAGCCAACGTAAATATCGATGTGATTTTTTTAATCGGGTATTTAACACATTCATATATTTTTGGCGCTTAGGACAAATATGTGTGGGTTGCCCGCGTTACAGCGGGAGCTGGTCGTCGGCAACATTTTAATAATGAAAGAAAACGTCTCCTTGAATTCAAAGCTGAGTATTTATTATCGGTGGGTGCTACGTAAACTGAGAACTTGGTGAATATTTGTGCTTTAATCAAACCCCCTTCCCGCAAGGGGTAGTAAAAAATATAAAATCTAAATAAATGTTACATTTGCTAGGTTATACTAAAGACAAATGCAACTTTTCTGCTTTACAAGTTGATCGGTTTTGAAAAAAATGTAATAATAGGTGAACCCCAAGAGACAAAATCCTAAGATTTTGTTGTATTTTGAACGTCTCATCTCTCAAACGGCCGCCAGTAAAAACTTAAAAATTTCGGGGAGATGTTATAGTCGTGTGGATCTTAAAACACGATTTTTCTCAAATTAATCCTCTCCCCGAAAGAAAGGGGTAGTAAAATGAACGCCGTATCGCTGGAACCGACTTACCATATGTCCATATATTAGAAATTGACGCTTACTTTTTGCTAGATACCGAAAGATCACAATCTTTAATAAACCCAAAATTAGCTCATAAATACTATAAGGATTATATTTTTTAGGAAAATTTTACTATTAAAACGGCACATACTTTATCGCACCATACCAAAATTATGGATATTCCAGTATTCAACGTGTTTAAAACAAACTGCTTTGTCAAATTACATCTTTTCGACTTTTCTAGTAAATATGATGGATTATTAGGAGCCGACTTTTTGAAACATTTAAACGCATTTTCATTTTTCGTTAACAATTCCACCAAGAAATCAAGTAGTGGTCAAAATTCAAGTTCAATTAAGAGAAGAGATAGGTATATTAGAGTACAACTTTACAAACAAAGTAGAGATGCCTAAAGCATTAGTGTTTGAGCCTAATTAGAACATTTAGTTTTGTTTTAAATAACGATAGATGGCGACACAAATCCGTCCGCGATAAAAGGAGAAAAAAGTTTAAAAAAAAACAGACTCGAATGAAATCTCGATCGCATGCGGACGCGATTTTGAAATTAGTGCTATTTTGCACATAATAAATGTACCTTTACTTCCCCAGATGGCAAAACGATTTTGGAATGAATTACACCGCCATACCCTTTTTCGCTGGCATCGCAAAATCCTATGAGGGATTAAAAAGAGATGTTCGAATCAATACAACTTGAAAAGAAAATGAGTGTGCAGAGGATAACTCAGAACCATCTAGTAAAGTTGAAGTAAATGAAACTTTAAACCTAAGCAGCCAGTCGCTGAAAGAATATCTTGTATGGCCAGAAATTTCAATGAGAAAAGGAAATAGAAACGTAGAACGGATACCGTTCGTGTTAACTTCTGAAAAATGGAAAAAGATACAGGTTGAGAAAAAAGAAGTTACAAGAAGAGACGATTTGTACAGTCCATAAGAGGAATTACACAGCTCTTTGAATAAATCAAAAGCGACGAACTGCAGTACATATTAACGGGAAAATTGAATCAAGATGCTCTAGAGAACTTATTTTCAAAGTTCAGGCAACGAAGCGGCCATAACAGAAATCCAACAGTTAGGACATTTGGCTCATTTCTTAAATCTAATGCAGCCAACAATCTTTTAAAAGCGCCTTCGGATATCAACTGCGAACCTGATGAGGACTACTATCTATTTGAAGAAATAGTTGAAACCAAGCAAGAGGGTACAAGTTCTTTTTCCTCCGTTTCCTCTGAAGAAGGAATTAAGCAAGTAAAGTAAGGCTCTCTTGAAGAATGTTCTACGGCATATTTTGCAGGTTTTTTAGTAAGAAAATTACTACATAAATATGACTGTAAAATATGTCAAAAACGGTTAGAAGGCTCAAAAAATCTTGAAGACGCAGGTCAAAATTTAATTTTGCAAAATAATTATAATGCTGTGGGTGAAATTCGTTTGAAAATGCCTTCTAAATAATTGTTAAAAATAAAATTTTCTACTATTATAATTGAAACAAATTGGGGAAAACAATGCAGAAAAAATTTAATTAATTTGTTTTCCAATCATATTATAAAAAAAGTATGCTTTCCCTAAATATCCGTGTTTTTTAGAAGAAGATTGCGAGGAACACATATTGTTTTTATTAAAACTTTTAATAACAACAACTCTTTACAAAAAGCTTAACTACGTTTCTCGATCGATAAGACAATCTCGGGAGAGAGGTTCTTAAAGTAAACCTGCAAAGCAACTCAAAAATTACAAATAATGAAACAATAATATGTGGTATTGTCAACAGCAGGCTCTTTACATTAGTATATTGTTGTAGCATTTCTTGGTGTAAATTTTGTCACACTTATCCGTATTAATATACAAATTTTTCTGTTCCATTTTACTTTTCTTTATAAATTTGAACAAATAATATAGTTTTGAATTCATTTGTTTTTCAAAAATTTTAATACATTGCTTTATGCCTATATCTAATATTCAACTGTATTAGGATAACGGTGGTTAAATTTATGAAAAAAATATTTGGAAACACCTGTGCACAAAATGTGGAATCCTAAACCGGTTTGTTAAATTGTAAAAACCTAAAAAATATATTTTATAGAACATAATGCAAATACGATACTTAAGTCGTTAAAAATTGTGTTATTAAAACAAGTCATAAAAACTATTTTTACTTGTTACTATTAAAATACGTTATCATTTTTGTTTATTTTATTTTTAGTGCAATAAAAGCTTTTTTTATTGTTGTTTATGTGTTACCTTTGTTCGGAAGCCCAGCCTCTCCCACTACGTTGAAGCGAGCGAAACGACGCACAGTAGTTTATCTATCAGAAGACCGTCAAAGCGTCAAAACTGTAATATTTCTTCTATTATTTATAGCAATCAAATTTGGAACTTCAATAGGTTGTATTGATACCAATATTATAACAATAAAAAGTAAGACAAAAAATTTATAAAATTAAGAATATTTTTTACTTATTTGCGCTCACAACTAATGTAACTTTAAAATTTTGTTGAATTCTAGTCAGTGGACAGATAGATAAGTGTTGAAGAGGCAGCTCGAAAACTGGAAACTATTTTCTTCAATAAAAACATATATTTTGTCGTAAGTATATGCCTCGGCTTTCTTTTTTCCTCAGGACCACCCGTCTGATATTTCACGTATCTAAGGGGTAAGAAAAATATTCCTTGCCCTTTAGATACGTAAAAAATGACGAGGAAAGGGGAAGTGACTGCACCATGTGTAGGGCATGCGCAAATTATGGAATACACCGTGACGTTTAGCCACTCCTCACGCATGCGCACGAAAAATTGCATAACTTGATAAAGTCTATAAGTCACGAATAACTTAAATAGTGATACAAGAGCACAATCGAGTCTTTCTAGCACGAACAGCAAGTTTTAAGGCATCAGGCTTGCCGAGTGCTCCTTAAAGCTGCAAGTGCCTAAAAAGACCATTGTGCTCACGTATCATACGCTATTTTTTATTTCGGATGCATTAAAATCGAAAATTGGAACAAATTTTTTAACCTCTGAAATTGACACTGATAGTAATGACATTTTTTCATTGGCGAAGGTGAATCTTTTAAAGCACATATGCTAAAAAGGCTGTTTTGCGCACCCTTTTTGGTTGCAAATTTTGAAATTATAATGCATTCCAAATAAAAAAATTATAATCTACTTCGCCCCAAAATTTCTTAGGCAACTTTCTGTTTAGTATTATGCATTTGGCCCTTTCTACTAAAGTACGATTCATACGTTCTGCTAATCCATTTTGCTCAGGCGTGTAGGGATTAGTTGTCTGATGCTTGATGCCTTGTTCTTTCAAATAGCTCTCTAAATAATTATTTACAAATTGAAAATTGAAAACTGATCCATCTTCTCGAAGTGGAGTAATTAATTAATTCTTCAAAAGAAAATATTCTTAATGTGAACTTCCACTTTATTTAAAGTGGAAGTTCACATTAAGAATATTTTCTTTTGAAGAATTATTTACAAATTGTTACGTTCTTACTGAAACATGAGCCCATACGATTTAAAGAAAACTACGACTCCTAATGAACACTACTTTTATTCACTAATTTACGTAATTCAGAAACGTTTTTTTTTATCTACTTTTTTCTATCACGATAACAGTACTCCTCTTTTGCTGGCATCCGTATCCAGAAGGTATTGGCCTTTCAATCTTTGATAGGAGAGGATCGGACCCACACACAACGAATTCTTTAGTTAATTGAATGCCAAGTCACTCTCTTGATTCCAATAGAAAGGAGTCTTCTCTTCGGTGAGCTTATGTCAGCAAATCCCCTGACAAATCTTCGGTAATAAGTGCAAAGGCCCAAGAAGCTTGTCTCTCGGCTGGGGCCACTCTTGCACGGCGACAATCTTCTCCGAGTCGGTCTCAATTCCATTGGGTGAAACCACGTGTCCCAAAAATTTAATTTCCCTTTGTAACAGATGGCACTTCTTTGGGTTAAGCTGGAGATGTGAATGTCTCAGGCGACTGAAGATTTCTTTTAAATTTTGCAGATGTTCGTCAAAAGTTTTACCGACGACCATGACGTCATCGAGGTATACTAAACAGGTTTTCCAGGTTAAGCCGCGGAGGACTAATTCCATCAATCTCTCAAATGAAATCGGACCATTACATAATCCAAAAGGCACGACACTGAACTGGTACAGACCGGTTCCTGTGGAAAATGATGTCTTCTACTTATCTTCAGAGTGGATCCCAACCTGCCAATACCCACTCTTGAAATCCAGGGAAAAATCACTGCGATCCGGCGAGCATGCTGAGAGTGTCGTCGATCCGTGGCAACTGTCTTTCTTGGTCACGTAGTTCAGGCGCTTATAATCAACGCAGAAGCGTGTAGATCCATCTTTCTTTGTCACCAAGACCACCGATGAAAACCAAGGGCTTGAAGAGCCTTCGATGATCCCATCTTCTTTCATTTTCTCGACCATTTTCATCACCTCTTCTTGTTTTGATCTGGATACCTTGGGTGCATTGCTTCGTTGTCCTCTTTTAGCTCTGAAGTAAGCGCAGGATTGCGCATCTTCAGATATTACGACCGCCGGAGACTCTCTTAAACCTTGTTCCATGAGCGCTGATTCCTTAGCTAGCGCAATTTTTGTGACCTTTGAAAATGTGGTTTGTATACTAGAAGCATCTTCTTCAAAAAGCCTGTCCGTAAACGCACTTTTGTCCATGCCAATTACGAAAATGTCGCGCATCACATTGTTCAATTCCGTGCCAAATCCACAGGTGCTTGGTAAGCTTTTTATTCGTGTGGACCACTCCAAAACGCTTTCATTCGCACCTTTCTTTGCCGTATAAAACTTTAAACGTTGGGCAAAATACGATTTAATAGGTGTTAAATGTTCGTTTAAAATAGCGATTAACTCCTTATACGTTTTTGATTCGGGCGAACTTGGTACACACAGATTTCTTACGAGTATATATGTTTCTTCACTAAGTGTGTTCAGAAGGATGGCTTTTTTCCTATTCTCTTCTGTTATATCATTGGCAATGAAGAACTGATTTAATATTTCTCGAAAGACCGTAAAATCAGAGTTTTTATGATGTAACGCGCTCAGTGTGCCCAGAAGACCACCCATTGTCGTTCCCGTTTCTGGCATTTGTCCACTTTTTTTTTTGTTTACCACACTATCGCGATTCTTTCACTCAGTCCTTCGACTCACTAACTAATTAATTCCGCGAAAGTTCAAACCTCGTCGCCACTGTTATATATTAAGAAAAGACGCCGTTACTTTAACATAAGCTTTATTCTTAAACATGTCGGTGATGATTGCCCCGGAGTTGTTTTCCACTGGCATCGCAAGTGCCAGGTCAGTTTTTACATTGCTGGAAAAAGCAACCTTGCGATAGGCATACCGGGTTCTTGCGATACCCGTGGTTTTCAGCTCCATATATTCGTGATATACAACACTTTTATTCACTAATTTACGTAATTCAGAAAGGTATTTTTTATCTACTTTTTCTGTCACGATGACAGTGCTCCTCTTTTCCCCTCCGTGCCGACACGCATTTACTAGATCGCGTTACACTATTCTTTGCCATTGTCTGTACCCAAAGTTTTAATTTTCTTATTTAACTGTTTTTCTACAAAGCACTGAAATTCTTGAAATTTAGCCAAAATCTTAGTTTTATTATTCAAAGTATGCACAAAAACTTTTCTTGAAAAAATCATTGATGAAAGTCAGAAAGTATTTTGATCTCCTAGAGACTTTGTATCCATCGGTCCACATAAATCGGAGTGGTTTACCCCAAGTAGCTCTGCTGCTCTGGTTCCTATACGTTTGAACGGTTGTCTGGTTTGTTTTCCTTCAAGACAAGTAGTACAGATAATTGTCTCTTTTATGGACGATAATTTTTCTATTCCAGCAAAGTTCAGATTACCCATCCTTTGATGCCATAAAAAGTTGTTTTCATTGGATGTAGACATTAGGGTATAGTTTCTTTCTGTATTAATTAAATCCATATTATTATGACTCCTTTCACTCAAAGTTTTTTTATTATCTTTATAAATCTTACAACCATTATTATAAAACTTTACTTCACAACCATTTTTTGCTACCTGACTGACTGATAACAAATTAGTAGCCAAATCAGATACGCATAAAACGTTTCTATCCTGTATTTTGTTGTTTGTTACATTATGCAGTCTTTTTGCCCAAAAATAACTCATATGGTCTATTAACGGTGACCTGGGCCCATAACCTGATGTTTATTTATATAATTATAAATAATACTCGATTTTGTTTATAATAACTTTTAAACATGTCATGCCTCTACTGCAATACAATGTGTTGTAGTTAAGAATTAAGAACCACAACCTGGTCCGTCTGGGCTACAACAAAGAAGTCCTTTAAGACGTTCTCCTCGCAGTCCACAAAAAAAAAACTGAAAAATCTCTTCCTCCCTTTAAGGCTATGCTTGAGGCAGATAACTATTTTTTGAAACAGGAAGTAGAAATGTTAACAAAGGAACTCGAGGAAACAAAAATAAGGTTCTCTTATAACCAAATAAAACATAACGATGCAGTGGTTAATATGTACACGGGCATTCCAACATCCGACTTATTTGATATTTTGTATGTAGTTTGTCACGGTTTGAATGAAACTATTATGCAAAGTGAACAAAAGAGAGTGTTTTCCGGGAAATAAGTTCAAAAGATCAATTATTGTTAACTTTGAGAAAGTTGAGAATGAATTTATTGTTTAAAGACTTGGCCGTACGGTTTTCAGTTAGTCGGGTGCCACGCTTTTTTTATACAAAAATTGCCACGCTATTTTTTATACGCAAAATAAGTTATAAAAAAGACAAAAAATAAAAAAAATTAACCCCGTTGAGTTCGAGCAACACACGATCTAATATAATGGGCGTGGCAAAAGAAATGAAAAATTCACGCAAACCCGGCTAAGGGCTGGGTCAAATAAAAGAAAAGTTATTAAATGGGCGCCAGAGTCCTTTAGCCCTAGAAGATAAAATATGAGGTGATTTCCAGCGGACTACCGGAAAACCAATAACAGGTCAAGGCCAGTATACGATTTCATTACAATTTGTAAACGCAATGTGAGCATTGTAGCTACAATGAGTCATTTAGTAAACAAATTGTCAATTCATAATTTAATGCAAATGCCTTTTTATACACGTTATAGAATTACATGTTTAATTGAACATTAAAAGCTCTCATTGCTCCGTAATTCTGTATTTTACTTATCGGTTGCTGGTTTTTCATTATCTTTAGGATCTAACCTCCTAAAGATTTAACCAGAAGGGCTTTAGGTGTGTGGCGCCCAAAATATCAGTAAGTAACGCAAAATATTGTTTAGTCAACAAACGAACCCCGGCCCGCTCTCATTTACATAAGAGCCGCCACCGAGCAGTCAACCTTGGGAAAGGGAAGCCTAGCCAGCCGCTAGTCAATACCGAAACAGAAGTGCGGAACACTGAAAAAGAGGTCACTTCGACAATGGAGAAGGATAGCTACCAGGTCTAAGGAAAAACGACAGACCCGGGACAGATTTATACCACTCTGGACGATAACATGCGAATGAGTAGAATGAGTAGATCCCGATCCCCCATGTCGTCATCATGGCTCTTGCAAACGCTAAGTCACCGATGTGGCACTGTCAACACACGAATGAGAAAGGGGAGCAAATAGAACTCCTAATTGCAGCAAGAGACCTGATGGTCGCCAACAAAGGCAACAATCCACCAACCTACAGGGGAAGAGCAGGACCACATACGAATATTGAGTGAGTGTCGGCATGATAGCAGCAGTAAATGAATGGAAGGTGGAGGATATGGTAACCTCGAGCGACCACAACGTAATACACACACGAATATTGAGCGAGTGCCGGCATGATAGCAGCAATAAATGAATGGAAGGTGTACGTAAATGCAAATGAGCAGCATGTCGAAGAAATGGAGAATATGCACAAACGAAAATACATCAGGAAGGCTAATTGGCCACGCTTGAGGGAAACATACATAAATCTGCCAAAAATAGAACTAGCGCATCCCAATGAGATGGCAAAGTCCCTGCTCGCGAAGCTCAAACGAGCCGTGCATGTGTCCATCCCTAAGGTTAGGTGGAGTAGTTGCAGAGCAAAACAGGAAAGATGGAGTGACCTCCTGACTGAACTTAAGAGGCAAGCGGGAAGGAAACGCAAACTATACCAAAGGGCACTGACTGCAAAGGAACGAGAGGAAACTCTGCAAGACTACAGAAATGCAAAGCACAGATACGAGCGAGAACTAAGAGAAGAACAAGAGTGATCCTGGAAGGAGTTCATAGACAACTGTATGGAGAGGGACGTGTGGGGAATGCCATATAAGCTGGTGACAGAAAAAGTAAAGTCACCTACAGGGCTGTCTACCCTTCGTAGGAGCGAAGGAGTTATGACTAGAGATTGGAATGAAACAGTTGACTTACTGATGGAAACACTACTGCCATCCGATGCTCCTCTGGGCGAGACTGCCATGCAGGCGCAGCTAAGGATGAGCATGGCAATGGAATACGGAGTGAACCGCACGAGCCCCCTCCCCCCCCCCCATTCAGCAGAGAGGAACTGTTGCCAGCCATAGAGGGACTTAAAAAAAGTAAGGCACCTGGACTCGATGAGGAACATACTTCAGTATATTAAAAAACTAGCACCCGAGAAACCGTTTTGACGCCGAGCTTAGTGTTTACGTCACCACCGTACCGCTTATTTCGTAACCATTCGAACGTCCGCCCTCAATGGGGTATAAGACAACTATTGAAACTGAACAAGACAATAACTTACAATGTTTCTATTTTGCTCTACTATCCTAATAGAACCATCAGTTATTTAAAAAAATTACATACGAATAGTTTATAGCAATTACATTACATCTGAAGGGTCCGTTCGTCCTGGTTTAAATGACTTGCCGAATTCGCGCTTCTTTCCAGCCAATCGTATTCAGTCTGTTGCACACTTGGCATCATTGTATGTCCTTGCCAAGTTTATTTACATGATCGTATGTTTATGGTAAACATAACCTAAACTAATGGGTACTTTAGAGTTGTCGAAAACTGGTGTATTAATACCATTTCTCAGTTTGTAGGCAAAATATCATCAGGAAGCATAAAGACTGATTCGAGCAGCTTACCGCGTATTGATCACAACATCAAATAACAAATAGCAAAATCCGCGAGTACTATACATAACCAAACACAAACACGTGTACTTTCGTCTTTCACTGTCATGCTGTCATTTGTCATTGGTTACGGGCATGTCCGTCAGCTGATTGCCTTTCTCTGTTGTCAAACGTTCGACCAGTACATACGTCATGATGACGTATGTACTGGCCGCGTTTAAAAAGGGGCGTTGTCTCCCGCCAATTTACAACAATTTTTTTAGGGCATTAAAACTCCACAGACGAAAGAAATATTTTGGAATTAGCATTAGCATACCTTTAGCTTCACAAAACATATTTTTCCAGAAAAGTGTCTTATACCCCATTCCGAAGGCCCGTTCCGCCGCTCAACGGAAAAGGTGTCACAGTAAACATTGTCAAAAATTTGGTAGTTCAAAACCTAAACATCCTTTAATTTTACATAAGATTGAAGAAATTTCATGGTTCAAATTAGGAATGAACATTTATGAACTAAATAGTGAATTTTACTTAATTGTTGTGGATTATTACTCTAAGTATGCTGAAGCCATAGTTTAAACAGAAATTTAACGTCTAAAGATGTCATTTCAAAATTAAAAAGCATTTGCGCAAGACAGAATTCCTGTACAAATAATTACTGATTGCGGAACACAATTAATTAGTGATGAACTGTATATATTTGCTAATGAATGGAAATTTGAAATTAAATCAAGTTCTCAATATCAGCAGTGTAACGGAATGGCTGAAAGAACTATAGGAACCATAAAAAGAATGATAAAAGAGACTTTGAATGGAAATTGTGATATTTATTTAGCTTTATTGTCATACAGAAATACTCCAGTTAATAGTTCCTATAGTCCTGCTGAAATTTTAATGCCAAGAACATTAAGAGACAGCGTACCAAGATTTGAACAAAATCTAACTCCAAAATTAATTAACCGAAAAATTTCAAATTAAACATGCAAAAGGGTAGAAACAAAACCAAATTCTATTATGACAGAAATACACAATTAAGACAGGAATTTAATACAAATCGACATGTTTATTATCAAAATAAACCAGGATCAATTTGGAAACAAGGGAAAGTAGTAGAAAAAGAGAAAAACAGAACATATAAAATAAGAGCTGAAATTGGAAATGTTATTAGAAGAAATAAAGTGTTTTTAAAGAAAAGGGAAGAAAACAGAGATGTAGAATTAGAATTAAGTAAGTAATAATTTTAGATGTAAGCGCGAATGTCAAAGTGAAATTCCAGAAAGTGTAAATGTGAAAAAGTGACGACGCGAAGCTGAAGGTCAGATGTTCAACCTAAATATCTAAAACTGTATGTTTGTAATTAAACTACATTTTTTGTCTCAAGAAAGGGAGATGTGATATGTATAGTTAGTATACATTTCTGCAATGTTGGTTGCCTAGCCTTGTATATATTATACATACGTTTGTTAAATAAATTCAGTTCAAACTCAGCCGCCTTGCAGTAAACATCATCATCATGATACTTTTAMTTTAACCACAGATGCGAGCAATGTTACTTTAGGAGTTGTGCTATCACAGCTCGAACAATTTGACTAAAGCCTAATTTATAAAAAGGACAAGCTCAACACCAATGCTAATGCCCTGTTCTGTATAGAAATTCACACAAAAGAAACCGGCTCTGCAAATGACGAAATTGAAAAAATAATAGAAGAAATGAGTAAAAGGCAAAACTCGAAATCAATAACAAAAATACGATGAAAGTTTGAACGAATTATGCGATCCTCAAAATTTTTCACAAAACAATGATTTGGATAATATGACTACACAAGTTCAACCGGACGACAACTAAGACTTACTAGAAGACACCGACAATCAGACAGTACATACTGACGCAGAACAAGACTCAATAGTGTCGCACTCTGGGGTTGTTTGACAATAGTATCAATTCCAATAGTTGATTACCCACTAAATTTTGCTCAGAATTAAATAATTGTCACTCCATTCTTAAAAAATCAAAAATTCTATTCAAGCATTTATAAATCAGTGTGAAATCCAAATCCGGTACATATTAAGATTAATATTAGACCGACCGCAACAAAGGTATTCAAATTATCCATCTAGATACATTTACTTTTGAACAATCTAAATTTCTTAAATAATCGATAGGTTTTCGATACGCGCAAGCGTATCCGTTAAGCTTATTGATGGAACAGAAATCTCTTACAATTTACTAAATTTCTTTTCACATCACGGAATCCCAACACATGTCGTTGTTGTTAACGGCACTGGGTTTAAAAATTTATTAATTTAAAAACTGTTAGCCCTTCATTATATTAAAGTGCACTTTTGTTCGCCAAATCACCCCCAATCAAACGGAGTGATTGAAAAGTTTCATTCTACAATTATAGGACATCTTCGATTACTAAATACACAAGGCTTCTTAAAGACGCCAATAAAAACTAAATTGATATACGCAATTCTGGCATATAACCACTCTATTCATTCGGCAACTAAAATGAAACCAATAGATGTCGTCAATGGACACATTAGTTCAAATGACCCATTCAGAATTCAAATCGACCAAATTCTCTTAAACGATTACATCAATTAGCACTAGCACTTGATTTGGGTGCCTGCTCATGCAGGCATTGAAGGCAATGAAAGGGCCGATGAATTAGCGAAAAGGGCGGCGTCCGCACCTTATCTCGGACCGCAACCTTATATCGCTATTCCAGAAAGCAGACTGAGGGCCGAGATCACAAAGTGGCTTGGTCGTCAGTTTTACCTGTATTGGGAAGACGCGCCGGAACTGAGGCAATCTAGGACCTTCATCATTGCACCTACGCCTGCTCAGGAACGCAAATGGCTTTTAAGCCGGAGTCGTTCTCACTTGCGATTAGTGGTGGGTGTCCTTACGGGACACTGCTGACTCAATAAACACCTATATAATATGGGTGCAGTGGAAAGTAGCACCTGTAGGTTCTGCTCAGAAGAGGAGGAAACCCCGATTCACCTTCTTACCAACTGCGTACCGCTGGGGGGCAAAAGGTTTGGGGAATGTGGGTCTCAATTTATTAAGACTGAAGATCTTTATAGGTTACCTTGGAAAGAGATACTGCACTTCTTTGAAAAGGCAGGACTCTTCTAAGCTACGGTGCGGGCACAATGGATCGAAAGGTCTAAGTGCAGCGCCCGCCCCATCTGCGGGGTCGCACCGCAGAAGATAGATAGATAGATTGATAGCACTGGGGAAAGTCAAAATTACTATATTCAAAATTAAATTCTGATCTGATGCAGCACAAAGAGACGACAATTAAAAGGGTTAACCAAAAATGTGATGATCCAGAGATATTCAACCATCAACAACAGGTTCGTCAAAAAACACATAAGGCAAAAGAACGCGAATAAATTTGGAAAACCCATCAAATTAAAATCCGTTAGCTACAAAAAGAAGACAGTATCGACAGATGATCATAAAAAAGTACAAATGGACAATTTAAAACGTCCTCTAAATTTACATTAGACTTTGGGATGTACATGATAGAATTCCCAGAAAACTGCCAAATTTCTACATCCAAAGGCATAATTTCAAACAGAAAAACAATCAGATGGAGCCAACCTGTACTGTTACCTAAACTAGAGAAATCCAACAACCAGTGGCGGCTCGTGCTTTAAGTCGGAGGGGTTGCACAAACATAAATACTAATTAACCTAATACCTAACCTAAAAAACCTCCCTGATGACCAGAAAGGGAAATGCTTCTAGTAGGGTGATTATGCCTTAGTTCGGCCACGTTCAATTGTCGGCCACTTAAAATGAAATTACTCAAAAGACGAAAACCACTTGTTTAAATGTTAAACTCATCATATTTCACAGCCATCTATTGAGCGATAGTGGAACAATTTTTTCCCGCCGAATTTACTCTGTCATGTGTGTAATGTGCAGGCAAAATGACGGTTAGCAGAACAAGGAGTTGTTGCTAGGTAAGTTCCTTTGTTTGTTAAATAAGTAGGTTTGAAGAATAAACCCCAAATAGCAAATAAATCATGTTTATTACGATGTTACTGTTGTTTGTATTAATAATATACACTGTTGGACAATCCTAACCACAAATTTATGTAAAAAATGATGTAAGAAATCGCAGTTTTGTAGGTGGCCGACTACTGGAGACTAATTGTTGGAAGACTTCCAGTAGTTGGCCGTGGCGGTCGACTACTGGATTCTTCAGATTGTTCAATTTTCAGCCCTATATATCATACCAATAAATTTGGTTGGATATACGAGTAGAATGGCGATAGTTGAAGTCAAATTGTATGTGCTAACGCCTTCCAGTAATCGGCCGCGGGTCTTTTTATGCTGCGACTGACGGGCGAATACTGGACAGATACGTAGCCATATTCGGCCACCACTTATTTTACAGTATAAGTTAGGTATTACGGACAAATCATGAGTAAAGGTTTTCAGATTTGAAAATAGAGCAAAATAGTTACAACAAGAAAAAATGCGGAGCGCGGAAAGATTCAGAAACGTCTGATACATCAGCACTCTGAGGAATCGTTGAAAAAAGCTTTAGCTGTAATTAGAAACGATGGTGTGTCCATAAGAAATCCAAGCAGAAAATTTGAAATTCCTCGTGCTATTTTGCAAGATAGATTGCATGGGCGAATAATGGAAGGGCCGTTAATGCAGCTTGCAAAATGTGGGTTTCCGCAGAAAAAAGAAGATCTCTTAAACACCGTTGAGACCATTATTACAAAAGAAAAGCGAACTGTCCCTTATTTCAAAAACAATCGACCGGGTGGCAAATGGTACAGGAGTTTTATGAAGCGACACAAGGAACTAAGTCTTCGTGACCCCGAAAATCTTATAAAATCGCGTGCCTTGGTCACGAAGGAATACATCCAAAAATTGTTCCGAGAATTAGAAGAATACCTAAGAAGTATTGGAGCAACCAGCATTTTAGAGATGCCGTCGAGAGTATATAATGGCGACGAGACCAGTTTCTCGATGTGCCCAAATACTGGAAAAATTCTTGCACCTCGAGGCTGAAGAAACTTATATGACATAAAAAATGGTCTAGCTGTTCAGAAGTTAATAGGCTTAGGCACCGATGGCGCTAGCAATCTTTGCGATAAAAACCATTCATTTTAAAATAACATGCACCAAAACTGCAGTTAATGAAATGCGTTGCACACTCACTACATTTATGTTGCTCAAAGGCAGCCCACATTTTGCCATCGTGTTAGCACAGTTCGGAAGGCTGACTATTTCAAATTATTTGAATTACTTATTAAATGTAAATGAAGAACATAAATTCCGGAAGTTTATTCAAAATTCCCAAACACGATGGCTGGTCAGATGTAATGGTGTAGAAATAATTCTTCAACAGTGGGTGGAGCTTAAGGCATATTTTAATATAGTTGTTAATAATGAAAAATCATATATGGCCCGACAGCTTCACCAATGATAATGTTAATTACATTTACTTGACTGTGGTTGATTCTGTTTTACTACATGTAAAAATTGTTAACTGTTTATTTCAACATGATAATGCTGATATTTCTAAAGTTTATAACGATTTGTATACCTACACTTTTGGTAACGTGCATGAGAATAATTGTAAAGCCAGTTTTTTTGCAAAATATTTTGTGTAAAAACCTTATTAAAATAGAAACCATTTTATACTTATTATATATATATATATATATATATATATATATATATATATATATATGTGTTTCGGCCCTACGAAACAAAAAGGCCATCTTCTTGGCTGCAAAGAGACTGGTTGAAAATATCTGACATGGAACATGTTGACATACTCTAACTTACCATATAATAAGTAGGTTACATAAATGAAGAGTTACATATTATTAACGAAAGTAAAATCAAAATGATTACATTATTGATGATATGGATTATTTAAAAAACTCGCATTGTGGATAAAAATTGTGGTGCAGATGCACGCGGTTGAGTGATAACAAAATGACATTGTGTGACAAGCGGATGACAATGAGTGCACTATGAACTATTATGGTACACAATGCGAGGCGGAGCAACTGAACTAAGGTAAGTAAAAGATAAGAATGAACTACTAAAAATTGAATGTTAAATTGAAAGGGGTATTTTCATTTAATAACAAATCGGGGTTGTGTTGTTTGTGATTAGATATGTATAATTGTTCTAGATAATCAATTATGTGTGGTTTTTCATGAACATGGAGGATTTCAGGAAGTTCTACCAATATAGTGTTTATTACAACTGCAGTTAAGCTTGTATACTCCGCCTTTGCACATGGCATCAACCCGATCCAGATTATTTTGAAAAAGGGTTTTATTAGTATTGTTAATATTGTATTCGGGATTGCTTTTCTCTTTAGAATGTAGTTTTAGTTTTGCAGTGTACCGCTTTGGTTCTGTCTGTCATTTGTCTCATCATATGTAACAGTCAGTCGTCACATACGCCTTGCCGATATAACACTGTTGTTGCGCGTGCACTTGTTGCTTTCTTTTGCTTTTGTACCGTTCTTTTAGTTTCTATTATACTTCATTGTCACTCCACTGTGCGTTTTATTCAAACCCATTAACAGGTTATGGGCCCAGGGCTCCGGAAAAGCCTCGCGAGTGAAAAGTGAAAAGTGACAAAAAGTATCCGCTTGCTAAAGAACTGTTCAGTGTTTAAATTTGAGAAAATGACGACCGCAGCTTCCAAGAGCGACATTGCACAAATAACCAAATTCGATGGATCAAATTTTCAATTGTGGAAGTTCAGCGTTTCAATATTACTGAAGGCAGAAAAACTGATGTCGATCGTTGATGGCACCACCAAGGAACCTTCAGACAGCGGAACACCTGAATGGACTGCGTGGGAAGAGAAAAACTGCAGAGCCCAGGTCGTATTGCTAACCACAATTTCGCAAGATCAAGTACAATATTTGGTAAACTGCAAAAACGCAGCTGAAATGTGGAGTAAATTGATTACAATTCATGAACAAAAAACGGAGTTGTCCAAAGAGTTAATTTGGCAAAAATTTTACGAGTATCGCATGAATGACAGTGATACTATTGCTTGTCATCTTTCAAAAATTGAGTCGCTAGTTAAACAATTAAAAGATGTAAACGAAACAATTAGCGACAGTGCGGTTTGTTCAAAAGTAATCAACAGCTTGCCGGCAAAATACAACGCGTTCCGAACTGCGTGGGATTCGGTATCGCCAAGTAAACAAACTTTTGCTAATCTCACCGCGCGTTTACTGAAGGAAGAAACGCGAATGTCCGAACAGGATGACGAAACGACGCGCTTAGCAATGCAGGTTGAAGCATTACAGGCCAAGCTTGATAATAAATCGCAATCCGATAAGGCCAAAGTAAACAATATTGCAGAGCTAAAGAAAAACACAAAATGCAATTATTGTAAAATGAAGGGCCATTGGGCGCGTGAATGTAAAAAACGGTTAGCGAAATTATCGAAGGACGGCGGAAATTCAAGCAAAACTGAAAATGCGTATATTTGCGATATTTCATCTCTGTATAGCACGAGTTCAGATGAAAACAAATCAGAATGGATTTGTGATTCAGGGGCAAGTGTTCACATGACAGGCCAACGGCAGTGGTTTACTACATTAGAACCGCTAAGTGAACCTGTTTGCGTTAAAATTGCTAATAATAAATTACTTGCTGCTGCTGGAAAAGGAAATATCAAATTTCAAGCATTGGTAAATGAAAAGTGGCATGACAGAGAAATGAAAAATGTATTGTACATTCCAGAATTGCACAGAAGCTTATTTTCAGTGGGAGCTATGACTGATAAAAAATTCACCCATCATGCTTTCAAAAATCACTGCGAATTTCGAGAATCAAATGGAAATGTATCTTGCGTTGGCATTCGCAAAAATACTTTGTGGATAATGCAGTTTAAAATGAAAAATTCTGAATTGGAAGGAAATGTTGTAATTAATGATACATTAAAATTGTGGCATGATCGGCTTGGTCACATAAATTTTAGAGCAATAAAAGAAGCTAGTAAAAATAATGTCATACATGGGCTTCAGATCGATGATAGCGAAGATGTGTTTTGTGAAGCATGTCAATTCGGTAAGCAGTCTCGAAAACCGCATCATGTTTCATCAAGGATCAAAACAGATAATACTGGCGAAATGATACATTCCGATGTATGTGGACCCATGAATATAGAGTCACCTCGTGGATCACGTTATTTTGTATTGTTCAAAGACGATGCAACTGGATATAGGACTGTTTACTTCATGAAGCACAAATCCGAAGTGTTGTACAGATTTAAAGAATATAAGGCTCTAGTTGAGAATCAAACGGGAAACAGAATAAAAATACTTCGGAGCGACAACGGAAAAGAGTACATAAACCAAGATTTTAATGAATATTTAAAGAAAGAAGGTATTGTACATGAATGTTCTGCTCCATACACGCCACAACAGAATGGTAGATCAGAAAGAGACATGAGGACTATCGTTGAATCAGCTAGATCAATGTTATTTAACAGAAACGTACCAACTGAATTGTGGTCAGAAGCAGTCAATACTGCCGTATATGTATTGAACAGGACTATTTCTGCAAGAGGAAAATTGGTTAGCGCCTTTGAAGAATGGTTTAAAAGAAAACCGGAAGTGAAACATATTAGAGTTTTTGGATGTACTGCATACATGTCAATTCCACCCCAGTTTCGCAAGAAATGGGACTCGAAAAGCAAGAAATTAATGTTCGTTGGTTTTGACAAGGAACCAGGAAACTACAGATTGTGGGATCCGATCTAAAGAAGAATTGAAATCAGTTGTAATGTCAATTTTAATGAAAACGAACCATTTTCGATTGATAAAGAAGAAAATATTGCAACGATGCAGCTGAACTTTGGTAATTATGAAAAGGCCAATCAWCCAGAACAGAATGAACCTGAAAACAACCATGAAAATATGGATGAAAATGAAGGACACAATGAAGCGAATAATGAAGAAAATAGAGAAGAAATTGATGGAGGAAGAGAACTGAGAGATAGAAGAAATCTGAAACGCAACACTCATCCTGACTTCTACTGTTATGGAGCAGTAGGGTACTGTTCTATTGTAGAACCGATAAATTATGATCAAGCAATGAAGAATGACGAAAAACAGCAGTGGGAGCGAGCCATGAAAGAATTGAGAGCACTAAAAGAGAACAACACTTGGACCTTGCAACCACTACCTGAGGGAGCCGATGTTATTGATAACAAGTGGGTTTTTCGTATAAAAACTGACGCGAACGGAAAAACGATACGGTATAAAGCACGTCTCGTTGCGAGAGGTTTTACTCAGCAAAAGGACATTGATTATACAGAGACATTCGCACCCGTGGTTAGATACGATTCGATACGTGTACTACTCGCGGTGGCGGCAGAACACAATTTTGAAATCGCGCATTTTGATGTTAAAACCGCGTTCTTGGATGGTGAACTTCAAGAGGATATTTACATGAAACAACCTCAAGGCTTTGAAGATCAGAAGCATCCAAGCTACGTTTGCAAGTTAAACAAAAGCCTGTACGGTTTAAAGCAGGCATCGCGTTGCTGGAACTTGACTTTTGTAACTTTTCTGAACACTTACAGTTTAAAACAATTAAAAAGTGATCAGTGCGTGTTTGTTGGACAAGTTGCTGGCAATAAAGTTTATTTAGCTTTGTACGTTGACGATGGACTTGTAATGTCACCGTCGCGAAGTACAATTGACACCTTGCTTTCTAATTTAGAAGAACATTTTGCTATAACTGTTGACAACGGAGAGCAATTCGTCGGTCTTAATATAGTGCGTGACGAAGAATCCGGTACGATCGCGATAAATCAAGCGCCGTACATAAAAAGGATTTTGCATAAGTTTAACATGGAAGAGGCCAAACCATCACCAATTCCTGCCGATCCAGGTCTGCGTCTGGAACCATCATCAGGTGAAAGCAGCACTACAGGAAGCAAACCTTACCGTGAAGCCGTGGGTTCGTTAGTATTCTTAGCAACCGTAAGTCGTCCCGATATAGCTTTTGCAGTGAACCAAGTAAGTAGGTTTTTGAACAACTGGGATGATACGCACTGGGTAGCGGTAAAGAAAATATTGCGCTATTTAAAGTCCAGTATCGATTACGAACTGGTGTATAGTAAAACAGGTGAAATTAAATTAGTAGTTTATTCTGACGCAGATTATGCTGGTTGCGTTGTAACTCGAAAATCTACATCTGGTTATGTATTCATGTTGTCAGAATCACCTATTACCTGGACAAGTCAGAAGCAGAGCGTTGTAGCTCAGTCAACAACAGAGGCTGAGTACATAGCCCTTGCTCTAGCTGTAAAGGAAGTTTTGTGGTTAAGATCTCTATTGTGTGAGTTAGGTTTTGAGCAAAGTACGACTGAAATAGGTGTGGACAATCAATCGGCAATCAAACTTGCTCGAAATCCAGAATACCATAAAAGGTCTAAGCATATAGACATTAAGTATCACTTTGTGCGCGACGTGTGTGATCTTGGAGATGTGAAAGTGTCGTACGTGGATTCAAAAAGACAGCGTGCGGATATTTTAACTAAAGCTTTACCCAAGCCATTATTCTGTAACATGTTAAATTTGCTTAAGATAAGCTGGGATCCCGAATAAGTGGGAGTGTTAATATTGTATTCGGGATTGCTTTTCTCTTTAGAATGTAGATTTAGTTTTGCAGTGTACCGCTTTGGTTCTGTCTGTCATTTGTCTCATCATATGTAACAGTCAGTCGTCACATACGCCTTGCCGATATAACACTGTTGTTGCGCGTGCACTTGTTGCTTTCTTTTGCTTTTGTACCGTTCTTTTAGTTTCTATTATACTTCATTGTCACTCCACTGTGCGTTTTATTCAAACCCATTAACAAGTATTAAGTGTTGTGAAGGAAAATATTATATTTGAATTCTTGAAATGGTCTTTGATAGTGTGGGAGACTGTGGGTATGAAAGGAATGAATAAGTATTTGACACTTTGAGTATCAACAGAGACAGGTGTTAAAGTTGAGTGTTTTTTGATAGAATGTTGTATTTTAATTTTCTTATAAAGATTGTGGATTAGTATAAATGGGAAACCGTAAATTTTAGCTATAGAAAGAATGTAGGCCCATTCTTTATGAAAACTATCTAGAGATAGTGGGACATTTAAAAGGCGATTAAATAAAAATCGAAAGCTAGCGAGTTTTTGTTGTAATGGATGGTTGGAGTGGTATGGGATGACATGTGTAGTATTTGTTGGTTTTCTATAGATGTTATAAATTAAAGAGCTGTTGAGTTTAGATAAGGATAGGTCTAGGAAAGGGAGGTTACCATCTTGATCTTGTGTCTCGAAGGTGAATTTTATATTTTTGTATTGAGTCATTTAACAAAGTTTAATAAATCAGAATGATTGCATGTGAAAATGCAAAAAATGTCGTCTACGTATCTTTTCCATGTGAAGATGAATTGATTAAATAGTAAGCTAGACGAAATGGTGTTTTCTTCTAGATTTTTGAGGAACAATTCTGCTAGAAGAGGGGATAAAGGGGAACCCATGCTGAGGCCTGAGTTTTGCTTATAAAATTTACTGTCAAAAATGAAAAAATCTTGGTTTAGTGTGAGTTTAAGCAAGGACATAATATTGTGTTTAAACTTTTTTAAAGTAGGATGGATAGAAAGGATATTTGAAATAATTTTAAGGGTATCGGATGATGGGACAGAGGGGAAAAGGTTTTGGATATCAAAGGATACTAAAAGAGAATTCTTAGGGATATTGAGATTTTTGGTTTGTTCAATGAAAGAGAGAGAGTTAGTTATGGAGTAACAAGATCTATAGTTTAGTTCAGTGCTTAAAATTTTATGTAAGGAAGTGGTTAATTTGTGAGCTGGGGAGTTAATGAAAGAAACTATAGGACGAATAGGTATATTGGGTTTGTGTATTTTTGGGAGAGCGTATAGGGTTGGAACACGAGGGTTGGAAATGGTAAGTGCATGGGTGTTTGAACCAAAGAATTGAATAAAGGTTTTATTAGATTTTAGAGAGGATATTATGGATCTAATGTATGTGTTTAAAGGGTTGTTCCTTAAGGTAGAAAATTGGGATGTGTTTAAGAAATCCAGGACTTTCTCAATGTAGTTATGTTTTTCCATGACTACAGTGCATTTACCTTTGTCTGCTTTACAAATGTAAAGGTTATGTTCAGTAATGCGTTTGCTTTTAAACGTGAAGATTTGAAAAGTTTAATAGAATCGTAATTCTAAATTAGGTTGATGAGATGGTTTAAATTGTTGGMAATATAGAATTTGAAAGCATATTCTAGTGAAGCTGCAATTTCATACATAATTCCTTTTGGTAACTGAAGGGGGTATGTGAGAAAGAAAGACCGCAATCTAAGATGGATTTTTCTTTGTCGTTGAATAGGTTGTTGGTGAGGAAGAGGGTTCTACTGTGTGCCTGGGGAGAATTGGGTACATATGAGTACAATAACCCTATCCTAAGTGCCTAGCTGATGGATTCGCTGAAGCAGCGTGTGACAACAGCTCGCCGCGACATCAGAGAGCCCGGAAGTGTAAGGTAGCGATCCCGAGACGTATTTGGGCCAGGGGCGTACTCAGGCACATAATTTGTATACGGGGTCATTCACAGTGAGAGGCGTGTTAGATGCATATGGAAACCATATGCCATGACGTCCCCTCAAATGTTATAAACAATACGATATTTATTGAAATTTCATCGCGGAAAGTAAGCATTTTTCGAAACATTATTTAATATTTTTTCTTATTTTTATGCAAGGAATCTCGCCCTGATTTTTTTACGATATTAATGATACAGTTTGCACATTCATAATCTTTATTTTGAAATATGTGACGTAACTTACCTTCAATGTTTTTTGATAATGCGCTCCAAGTTGCTATAGTTTAACCATTTTCAACACATTCAATTCCAAACCATAAATCTTAAAGTTATATTTATTTGACTAAAACAAACAATATTTTAGTTAAAAACTTTAAATGAATGGAACATTTCTTTTTTATAAAATTTTTAATTTGTCAACTTTCAATTTCATGTCAATTTCAAAAATTAATGTAACACTTGTAATTCCCCATCAAAGACTAGAAAATAAATCAGTCGATAGCTTGGAAAT
Organism: Rhyzopertha dominica; assembly: GCA_025024175.1. Classification (NCBI taxonomy): domain Eukaryota; kingdom Metazoa; phylum Arthropoda; class Insecta; order Coleoptera; family Bostrichidae; genus Rhyzopertha; species Rhyzopertha dominica. The sequence goes on along the minus strand of QCXZ01000086.1, from coordinate 10,230,649 downwards.
ATTGAGTAATCATTTAGGTCGATACATCCTAATAAACTCAAAAAATTATATGTGTATATAAATATAACTAATTTCTGGCCAGCGCTAAATTGCGAGCGCAAATTAACTTTATTTCATTTATCATATAGCTAATTTATACATACTTATATTTTAATGCTTCTTGAAAAATTTTGTTTAATATTGCATATATAAAAATATAAATCAGGTATTAGGCAGCTATTACGTATTTAATGATTCATTGAACAGAACGCCTTATTATTAGCGTATTCATATCCACGATTTTGCAAACCAGTTTAGTTAAATGTAAATAAAATATATCTGCGTACTCTTTTAATTTGGATATAATAAATTAGCCTGCTTGTTAAGGTTGTCAGCACGTATTAAGGCTTAATATAAATAACAAATTCGTTAAAATCCGTTTATAAAAAAATACTTTTATTGTCGACAAAAATATAAAAATGTCATCGCAACATCAACATATTTACAACTTCTTGCCTACTATATACCTGCTAATTAGAAAGGAAACTAAACTGTTACTCTTTAAATCATTATTTTAAAAAGTTAACACTGCAATTTGTGAATACCTATATAAGCTAGTGATTTTAAACACTTTTTGATGTCTTTTGTTCTGCCATATTCTTCTAAAATGTTATTCGCACTATTGCCTAATGCTATATAGGTGGTTTTGCGTCGCTTTTCGTACAGTAATAAAGACTGCCGTTGATATATAAACTCCCAGTGAAGAGCCTCAGTAGTGTCAGTATCAATGATCTCTCGACATTACAATTAAATAAATTGTTTCAACCCTAGATTTTAATGGTTTGCTTTCTATAGAAGATTATCAAAACAAACTGAGTGCAATCGTTCTGTTGCTCGTGGCTGTTACTGTTTTTATGGGGCTACTAGTACATATTTTGGAAAAAGTATGGTTGTGAAACATAATACAACTAACACAATGACAGTTCATGTTTTCTGCATATCACTCCTTCCAAACGTCGAGCAAACGTCACGGCGCAATTCTGCTTAAAGTTAAAGGACTTGAGAAAATGCATTTGCTATACAGACAAGTTGGCAAAAGATATTTACGGAAGTGCTATTGGTTTATTGAACCCCCAAAAGGTAGACCTTTTG
>QCXZ01000086.1:10167445-10229418 GCA_025024175.1 Rhyzopertha dominica | reverse complement strand
AGATCGAAACACATTTTCAGTAACTACGTAACTTTATTATTGGCTTACCTACTTACCTCCACTCTATGTAGAAATAATTTATTTCCAGATCCTTCGGATTGTTTTGGGAGTCAGCTAAGATTTCCATCAAATCTCTTATCATCGATTTCGCCTGATAATTTCTTTTCATGGTATTTTTTGCCCCACTTGATGTGAAGCCCTCTTGGAAATAATTTAAGAAAATTTGTTTCGTTTTGTTCATTTTTAAGAAACTATACGCCTCGGCCACGTGTATGTGATTATGAACGAAAGTTATCTGCAATCAAAATATATTGTATTTAGTACGTAGTACCTAATTAAAAATAATCTGACTATAAACTGAAATTTCTGCATGACAAGCAACCCACGGCTGGAGAACTATAAATTTAAAAAATTGATTGACGGTGAACAGACTCCTAACGGCAAAAATGGCATACTTATACGGCAAGAATATCCCCCTTTAGCAATACTTCCAAGGGCACAAGAGAAAAGATGGAATTACGTATAGGACAAAATAATCTACCTGAATCACGACTGAAAGTCCTTTCTTCAGACAAGGATCGTTCTTAATTGTTCCTCTGTTAATTTTCTTCAACTTAAAACCAATTTCAGCATGGCATATTCTTCCTTTAACCCTCACAGTTTCTTTCTTCCTTTTGTCCTCATTCAATTTGTTAAAGCTGTTATGGTGGCAAACATACTTCATGCGGTATAGCATTTTTTTAAGATTAGGCCAAATTTTTATAACTATCCATTGCGTCTTAGTAAGGTTAGAAAATGCGGCAATCCAAGCATTGCACTATGTACTGTAGTCATTTTCATATCGTTCAGAATTACATTTCGCGTGCACTAAAACTATGAAGTCACGACTGTTGGTATACATTTCTCCTGAAAATTCGCACTGATTGTGACAGATGATTAATAACATTCTTTTAATGTTTTCCATTGCAAACACTATCGTGTCCTGTTCTTGCAAACACTTGTCATAACAGATCTACTTGATTATTTTTTGCAGTGGCGCTCGCGCGTCATAAGTCATCTATACTCGGGTATATTTTACAAGACACCACTGTGACCCTGTATAGATTACTTAAATGTAATTATGGGCGTGGTCTGTTCTGGGTTAAGGTATATTTTACAAAATCGCGACCGGGTCGCTTTCAGGTCCTAGTAACGACGTCACTGTCCAGTGACCGGAGTCAATAAAAAAGCCTTAGGTTTTATGTAGGTATGTAGGTTCTGCAAAGCGTTTCGCGGCCTGCTGGTAGAACGGCAGAACTGGAACAAAGAGCAAACCCATCCTGCTCTGTTGTCATTTATTTGTAGTATTTTTATTAGTTGCTATTTAACCCCGTAAACCGTGACTGTATCATTGCAATAAGTGAACATTAGTAAAAGCACCTCGAGGCACAGTAATGTAAGATATATTTTATTTAAGTAATGAAATGTTAACAGTAACAGTATTCATCATGAAAATAATCCAGCTTTAAAACACAACAAAAATATATAAATCTTTATGATAGTAAATTATAATTAACACTGAGAAAAGAAAGCTGCTTCACTTTTCGCGCATTTAATCGTGTACGTTTATCGCTTAGTAATAAGCCTGTTTTGGAAAATATGCGTTCACTTGGTGCTGAAATACCAGTAGCGCATAAAGCTTCGTACAGACCTGAACATTACGCCGCGCAACACACCGAACGCCAAGCAAAACAGCAAACAGAACGGAGAATGGGCATTTGATTTCGCCAAACTGAACAACGAACGAAATGATTTTGTGCTGTTCCCATAGTTTTGTCCAAACAAGAAACAACTATGGAAGTGGCCGCAGCGGCGTACATTTACATTCATTATGCTTTAACTTCAAAGCAAAAACGAAGGAAATCAAGAAGATTGTGGCAAACACATTTATATACACAGAGAAATTCAGAAAATTTTGGCAGTTTAGTAAGTGAATTAAAGTTTCAAGCTGTGAGTGGACATTATAAAAATTTCACAAGGATGACCCCTTCTGATTTTGAGTATTTATTAAACCAAATTGGTAAAAAAATACAAAAACAAGATACTGTGCTAAAAAAAGCAATATCAGCTCAAGATAGATTGGCTTTAACCATTCGCTTCTTAGCAACAGGTGATTCATACAGCAGTCTACAATATTTATTTAGAATCTCGAAACAGTCCATAAGCGGCATTATCCCAGAGGTTTGTCAGGCGCTTATAGATGTTTTAAAAGAAAATATCAAGGTAAGTAAAAAAATATTTTTTATTTGCATCCATTTTATAAAAGACAATAACATTGTTACAAAAATAAATATGTATTCTACCTACATCAAAACACTCAAAACACATCAACATAAAAATACACACAAAATGTTTTCTTCTCGAAAATAACAATACATTCATATAAATATAGTAAGTCAGTCATTCTATAATATATCTAACCGTTCGGTATTAGAACTAGTAGCTGAGTTTGATAACTCCGAAGTATTTAGGAGAAAGCTGGAGTAGTACTGACTTACTGGGGAAGTCTGAGGAGTTGGTGTAGTAGCAGGAGGCGTTGTCTGGCCAGTGCTTTGGGGTAAAGATGTATTGGTATTTGAGGGATTGGGATGGAAAGAGCTGGAATTGGCATTGTAAATGTAATGGCCCGGCTGTTGTGATTGTTGATAAGTTGGTGTGTGTGAAGGAGAAAAGACTTGGGAAGAAGGGAATTGTTGATTGTTAACGTTGTATCATCCTCTATCGGCTTTAAACATTATTTTCATTATCTCTTCCTGTACAATACTACGCACATAAGGACTATACTTTTGTATTTTTGTGGCCACTAGCTTGCCAAATATGTCGTGTTCATTTTCTTCGCTTCGCACTGCCGATGATGCCGCCGATGCCGATGCTTGTAACATATTATAAGCCTCATCTAACCTTTCATTATTGGTTCTCTTTCTATTTTTCCGGAGTGGAGGTTTTGTGGGCGGTGGCATTTGGGGCAAATTTTCTACCCTGGTTGGCGGCGTCTCGTTTCCATTTTCGGACGTATCCTCCAAAACTATATCTGCCGRTGGCGTTCCTTCGGAAGAATCAGAATTGTCATTCTCCGATAACTGCAAAGTACGCATTTTATTAAATACAATATAATATATTTTCTASATGTGGTTCTCTAATAATATGGATGAGATAGTATATGCTATTATTAAATTGTCTAAATATTAATCTAAATTTGCAAATGCACTGATATACAAATAGGTCTTTTCTTCCCGAATTACCGCACATATTGTAATAAACGGGTACCGATCGAAACTAGAATTTGATTTTGCCCTACTTCTTTTCTTCGGAAATTCCGACAATGTGGGTTCGAAATAGGTCTGACAAATCCAAGCATATATGCGGTACTTGTTTTAGCTGTCCACTCTTTATAATTAAAATACTCAAAAGTATTATTTTTTTGTTAAAATATAATAGTGTGTTTATTCTTTATAGATACCTAAAACCGCAATTGAATGGACTGAAATCTCAGATCAATATGAAAGAAGCTGGAATGTCCCGCATTGTCTAGGAGCCCTAATTACACGTAGTAATTCAGAAACCAGTGTTGAGTGGTTCTGAATTTATGAACTATAAATCCACATTCAGTATAGTGCTCTTTGCATTAGTCGATGCTGACTACAACCTACTATTTGTTGATGCTGGTTGTCAGGGAAGGATCTCGGATGGAGGTGTCTTTAAAGACAGTATACTATATAAAAAAAATGGAACAGGGAAGTTTAAGCTTTCCTCGGCCGGCTACTTTAAGAACAAGATATAAGGAAATGCCATATTTTTTTATTGGCGACGAAGCCTTTGCACTATCTGAAAATGTTATGAAACCATTTTCAGGCTATTTTCCTAGGCAATCTTTACAGAGACTGTTCAACTATCGTATATGTCGAGCTCGTAGGGTAGTAGAGAACGTATTCGGAATTTTGTCAGCTGTTTTTCGAGTTTTAAGAAAACCGTTACTTCTTGAGCCTGAAAAGGCGCAATTAATTGTATTGACAGTAGCGCACCTGTACAATTTTTTTGCGTAGAAATAAAACATCTAGACAATTGTACACGCCACCAGGAACATTCGATCAAGAAACAGAGTTAGGAATGTTAGTAGAAGGAAACTGGCGAACAACGACTGATAAAAATGCAGCGTCATTCTTGCCCCTACGAAACACTCCGCGTAGATCAGCTCAGACAGCTCAACAAATTCGACTTGAATTGTCAGAATATTTTATAACAGAGGAAGGTCGAGTTGAATGGCAAAATGAGTACGCCTGAAGTTGTTCTTATTATTAATACAAGTGTATCCTAATAATTACCAAGGAAAAAATAATCAAAACTTACTTACAGTATTTAGTCTTTGCCTGGTTCATCTTTGTCCTGCAGGAATATCATCGCGTTGAAAACAAACCAAGAACTCTCATATATGTCATCCCTTCCTATAATAAAAGTTCTAGTGTATTAATAATAAAATAAATTGCAATACCCCTAATATTAAACTTGTTTACTTAAAACCTTACCTGTCCCTGTTCCTTGGCATTTTTTAATTTTTGCAATTTCGCGTCGAAATGATGATAACAGTGAAGCTATTTTTTTTTACAGTCATCTGCATCTGCATTTACTTCTACGGCAATTTCTTCCTAGGCATCTTGTTTTTTCAGTTTGTTATAGTGTTGAGCATGCTTAGCTTGCCACAATAAAGGGTGTTTTTCATACTCGCTGATAAGTTGAAAACATTTATCTTCTGTCCAGTCCATTATGGCTCTTATATCACAATATAATAATGTAAATGTAAATTACTTAATAATAACAATAAACAAATAATAATAAATAATAAAAAATCACGCTGCAACACAGTACTCCCTAGCCCCAGTAAGAAGTCAATTTGCCGTTTTGTTCGTGGTTTCGTAAATCACGTCCAAACCTGCAAACACATTCGCGCGCTTTTCCTTTGATGTTTGTCGAAAAACCGACAACAGATGGATTGACCGCGCGCACGAACGCAAACGTTAATCTGTTTGCAAACGCGTTCGTCGCCCCGTCCAAATTGGTGTGTCGTTTGCTGTTTTGCTTGTTCGGCGTGTTGTGCGGCGTAATTTTCAGGTCTGTACGATACTTAAGGAGTCCGTTGCGACTTATTTTAGGTACGGATAGTTATAATTGTGGTGCTGCCACCATTTAAATGGATCGTTATTGCAGCCTACTATGCCACCTTCCTAAAACCTATTAACAGTGTATTGTTAAAAAACTGTGAAATTAATTAGTGCCTATTTGCTTCAATTATCGCTCTAGATTTTTTAGTTCCTAAAGCAGTGTTCATCATCTTCATCTTCACCGTTATCTGGTTGGATGTCAGCTCTTGCGCGACTGTTGTGGATTTTTTTTCTGCGACCAACTCTATACAATTCTTTTCTTAAGCCTTTCCATCATTTACAAAGTTGAATTGCATCGTGTAAGACATTCTTGCAAAAGTTTTTTGGCTGTGTGGTCCCATCTCCCTTTCGGTAATTTATTAGATCTAAATGAGCCTTAGTGCTACGTTTGAAATATCGGACCACTGACTTACCTAGCACTTGTTTAAGCTCTTTAATTTTTGTTGCGTCTCGCACCACAAGTTATTTTTAAATTTTTAGATTGCAGTTCCCATTTAGCTATACATTTATTTAAAAGGTTCGTTGTTCTTGCAATTTTACTCTGTAAGATATCAAAAAGTTTCTAAATAAAGCAGTCTATCATTAGTATGAAATAAAAATAATTAAGACAAAAAATATTGTAACATTTAGAATTCTGGCAACCCTGCTGCCAAGTACAGCTCTAATGAACCAGCATGCAACGCTGACACTTGTTTTGCGGTGCAGGTGCAAGTTGCTAGGGCGGTACTGCTATTCAACCGGAGCAGGATAAAAACGCATGTTACTACCTGTACTGGTGGCAACGTTGGCTGGATCAGGAGCCGGTGATTGACGGATGATGAATGGCGCTGTGCACTCCATAGGATGCAATCTTTTTGCCTTAACTCAGCAGGTAGGCCAGTGAAAATGTCGGAACGTTTCTGGTTTGAAACCCTGGCTTTACTTCTTCCTCGTACAGGCTTTTGTTGGATTTTGACCACAGCCTCCATCGGCTGCCAATTCCAACTCCTTCTAACCTGGTATTTTGCTACCACCTGCAACTCCCTCCAGCAGTACATCAGTTTTAGAAGAATACTTTGTTTTTACGTGCCTTGCAAAATATGACACATCTTTTTCGCAGAATAGGCAGAAAACCTTTCTGTCTTTATAATTAATTTTCTCTGCCTTCTTGACTCCTTTCTGTAAAATGTGTTGCACTTTAGTAGATCATGGAGACATAATAACATAATATATTTTGTTAGCTACCCATTTATATAAGGCAGGTTACGACAAAAAATGATTTATTTCTATATTTGTAACAAGTCAACTAGGTTATCCAGTAATCCTTGAGTGGAAATGACCAAACATTTAAAACGCCTTTTGTAATTTTGATTCCCAGGTATGTGGCCAATGTTTCAGGTGGCCTTTTATTGCATTTATCCGATGCAATGGAACATTCTTCAGAAGAAATCTTTTTTAGTAGAAATTCCTGCAAGTGTTTATTTGTTAAACGCCCACTTTATCGGATGTGCTACCCAATTCGCCCCCGAACCTTCATTTTTAAATGTTTAAAATTACATGATTAATAAAGCCGATGAGATTTAAATTAGTGATTAGTAGTGCACGCCAGGAAAGAAGACAGACGTGGCGGGGACCACAATTGTCGTGAGACAGTTGAATTATTGATGTGCTCGCCATTATTCATGGTCGCAATTCAGGCTAGCCCGTTCTACTAAATAAGACGTTGAAAATGCCACAATAAAATAATTAAAAACAGTTAAAAATTAAAAATCAATGTGCTTTTGACACACCCTCTAGGCTGTCGTCTTAACATTATCACCATCGTGTAGTGATTTTGGTATAAAAATGATGTCACAATTAGGAACCTTCTTTTGGATCAGGAATAGTAACTATTTTGATCTGTGCTGTTTCATTGTACATAGTTTAAAAAATATCCTCCGTGCAAAAAAGTGAGATATTATTCATATAACGGCGAAATTTACAGCACAAAATTGGTAATTACACGTCTAGCACTGAATCTGTGATATAAAAGTCTAGGGTGCTTTTTGGGCCTAGCTTCGCTGTTAGCAATGCATTAACCATTTCTGTGCTAATTCTGTTTCTTAATTTAGTTTTAATAATGTTTAGCTGACTAAATAACCTTTCCACTTCTGCATTTGAATAAGGGAGTACTAATAAAGACAGAGCAAATCTAGCTAAAGTAGAAAAGGGATTGTTACCTCCTGCATCCCTAAAAGACATAACTTCGTACCAGAAGCTTTTAGTATTTGTTGTATTTTTCCATTCTAACAAATTATTTTTTCCACATATTCTGGATTAGCTCGATTTCCTTATCACATTTATTAAATGATTCCAAAAGAAAGACAAGTGACGGTTTGTTATGGGATAGAGCATTTTCTACGCTGATACAAGAAACATTTTTCATCACTTCAACATTTTCAGGTAGTCTATTTTTTTAATTCGTTAATTAGTTCTACAAAAAAATTCACTGCTCGCTCTCTTAAACAGTTTTCTTCTGCTTTTGTTTTCATTTTTCAAATTCTGTAAAGTAGCCTCACATTTATAACCGAAGTAACATTTCCTGTCTAAGTAGATATCTATTTTTTCTTTAAATATATTAATTTTTATTTGTCTTGGTATTGTTACTTTAAATACTAACGTTTCAATCAGTAGAATTAACTCTAAATGCAGTTTAGTCGGGTCAGCTTCGTTACTCTCAAATAGCTTATTCACGCTTTGTACTTCTGATAATACATTTCTTAAAAATCACAAAAGTGCATAAGGTATCTTCCCAATAACTTTATTTAACACAATACTATAGATTTACAGATCCACAAACAACCATCACCTTCGCTAACTAAATAACAAGTGATTGCCAAACACCTTATAATTCTAGTCATAGTCTGCTTGCGTAACAACCCTCGCTAGAGTTAGTCATACCGGAGGCCGGTCTCCACACTCCCTTCTCTCTTTTTAGATGTAAGGGCTCTACAACTTTCTTCTTTACGGCCGGTTTTGTATTTGGTACATCAAGAACGAGGAGTGCAGATTCCTCTGAACTCGGTATGTCAGGTTGGTCGCGACTGGAAGAGACAGGTCTCAAGGGCGAGGCTCCCATTGAATTATTCGCAGTTTCCGGAGTTGACGGAGTTTCTTCTTCTTCTGTGGTTTGTGGTGGTGGTACTTTCTTCGTATTATTTACGTGCCTCCCTATGACCCTACCCTGGCCTTCCAGTATGAGCTCATTCCCTGTTTTTTTGACAACTTCATATTGAGCCTCTCCAAAATTGGGAGTCAGTTTGTGTGGCAAAGTTACTTTTTTAACCAGCACTGTATCGCTAGCTGTGATGTCAGAATCCTTTGCATTTCTTGCTGCATCTGCTGCCCTCTTTCCCTTTTGTTTGTTAATGAGATCTCTGTCATATGCCTCTTCGTCAATAACCCCTACTTGTGATATCAGCGAGTGACGGAATCTTGTCTCTGATGTTCCTTCCGTATAAGAGATTTACCTATGGTGCCGTGTGGGCTTGTATTGTACATACATCGTATGAGAAGTTACAGTACTCCCACCCCGCAACTGTACCACCACATGATCTGCAATAAATTTAAGACGGGCTGGTCAACCCARGCCCGACCATACCAGTTAAGGGTTAAGTAAGATATAGTAAACATTATATCAGACCTGTTTTCATGTGTGTGTATGCCCCATTACACTCATCCATTCCAAATAACTTGAAGCATGTTCTCATCATTTAATAAATAGTCTGGTACATCATCAGGTGTTACATTCTCTTCCTTTATAGGACTAAGGTTAATATCTATATCATCCAATTTTCTACCCACGAATCTTTCTATGCCACCCTCCCCCATAAGGAGCAAAAGTTTTGATATCTTTGCAGTATACATAAAATTTTGCATTTTCCTCTGGAGAAACCTCGCCAGTAGCCACGCTGGCTGCGACTGTAACTTCTCGGTTGTCTTTTTGGGTGGAATCCGCCTCGCCCTGGATTGTTAACAAGCTTGCTTGGGCTGTCATTTGTGCTACTAAGGCCCTTAGCGTATGTCGCTCAGTACTATATCGTTCAATGGTCCTGCACACATCACATTGTTACTCATTGGGCAATAAGTTTTGTGGTATGACAGATGCAGACCATTCTCGAAGTGTTACGGAAAATGTCGAAAGGCAATTTTGTATCGACCTTGTTCGCCAGTGTCTCCAAGTCATGAATATAGTGCTTAATGTCTTCTTTGTCGGGTATGTTTTCTGGTATTTAGTCAGAATTCTATTTTCCTGAGGGGTTGCCCGCTGCTGAATTTAATGATAAAAGTTGTAACGGTCATTTAATTTCGTAATGTTCTTTTTTAAGCTCTTCTGGTAACATTTAGGTGATTAAGTTTCAGTAACGATGCATTTTTCCAAATATATTTTTGTTGTCATTTTTCTTACATCATTACGTAATGCTAAAACGCTAATTCGGCGGTTTAATTCAAAATAAGTTTGTCCGATTGCTGCATCCGGTTCTGCATCGAAAATATATTCAGCTTGGTTTCTTGCGCCTGAATGTGGCCTTCTTTTACCCGTCAGGTATTAGTACATGCGTCCTCTTGGTAGGTATTTTTGGTTCCTCTGCTGTAATAGAACGAAGTTGCTGGTAATTTGATTGACATCTTTAAAACTTGTGAGTGTACTGGACATTTTTGTACGAAAATTTAGCTTCTTTCTTGCTATTGTTTTCCTCATCCTTTCAGAAGACCTCCGGAGTCGCCTGACTTCCTCATAGAAAGATTTTGCCCGTGGCGTCAATTGCTTCTGTGACACACCCTAWTCAAAGCAGACGTCTTTTGGGTGTTGTTGTGTCTRTAAGTTTGGCCATAAAAAAGCAATGTTATTAAACACATGTTATAGCTTAAGAGAAATGACAAGAAAACTTACTTATAATTGGAAGGCTCCTTATTTTTGATAGGCCAATTTGCTCTGGAGATGGCGTTTGTCTTATTATCTGCTCTTGAATGGGTGACTTATCTCTATCACCAGCCGCTGCAAAATATAACAAAGGTAATATAGTAGGTACATAGTAATTAATAAATGGCAGGTGTAAAGGTTTGTAGTAATGATGCTAAACAGATATTGCTTTCATTGAACCACATTTACAACAACTGTACAGCTTACCTATCCATGCATTGTTCTTTAGAATATCATAACAAATTGTTTTTTGTTATAAAAGATTATAATCAAGCATGCATACATCTTAATATTTTAGGTGTTAATTAATGTAAGAAATTATGCTTATCAGCTAATATACTACAAATTTGGTTTAAAGTTCAATTACAATTTTTGGGGTAAACAAAAATAATGAGAAAACAAAAACACGGAGAAAAATGATCAAGAAAAATTAACCAATGTTTCATATTGATTTTAATCATATTTAAGAAAATAAAAATAGAACTGCAAATACTGCAGGTATCATTCTCTTATCATAATTAGTTACATACGAGTATTTTAAACACTTACCTGAGCATGCGGATGGGAAGAGTGAAACCTTAGCCTTTCTTCGCTTAATATTGCGTAGTGCATTTGCTCTCCCTTTTAAGAATAAATATTTTTATATACGTTACTTTTAATAACTAATATATCCCTTTGTCTTTAGCTGGTAAAAAATCTATTGGTTCGAAGTATATTTCTCAATACGGCAACACTACTTTGGCGATCGCTAGAATATACCAAGTGTAAATTGAGCATGCGCAGGCTGCTAATCTGGTGCCACCTCTGAGCAGATCTCCGAATTTGCTCCTCGATCAAAATAGTAACAGTAGCTAAGACCTACTTTCACCCCCCTGGCTACGACTATTGTCAGGAATCTTAATTAAAACTGCCCGATCGGGATTATAGATTTTTTAAATGCCCGTCTCGGCTGTCGCCGGCACCGCTGGTATACGTAACCAATCGAGGAGGCACGAGTACGCACGAAACTGCACTGGCGCGACTACAATTCAAAATTCAAACACAAGTTCCGCACATGCCCCCGCTCTTGGAAAACCAAAGCTTTTAACACAAGCAACTAAAACAATACAAATGATTATATCAAATAGCATGCTTAATCATAAGAGCAATAAACATGCAACATAAAATAATTTTTTATACAGGTAAGCAAAATGCAATAGAATATGTCAATGTGATCTCAAATAACGTCATTTTTGCTCTTGCATTTCGTAATTTTCCACTGGAAACGCACATATCTTTGATACTCCGCGACGTATTACGCCATGCATCGTTTTGATGGAAACCACATGTACGATGCTGTCATTTCTGGGGTGAGCCAAGAACCATCTAAATGGAGGTAGATTGTCCTCCTTTACTAGAACCAGGGCGCCTACTTGAATGCAGGATTTGCCACTTCTCCATTTCGAGCGTTGCTGCAGCTCAGATACGTAGTGGAAGGACCAACGTCGCCAAAATTGCTGATGAAGCATCTTGAAATGCTGGAAACGGCTCAATTTGAAAACGAGCCGGTGTCATTGCGGCAATGTCGTTTGGGTCAGAGGAAAGCGGAGTTAAGGGACGCGAATTTAACGTGCAATCGACTTGATTGAGCAGTTATAAAGTCCTAATACGTTAGTAATTCTTTAGCCATTACTCTAGCTAGATGGTGTTTGACCGCCTTGACCCCGACCTCCCATAAGCCGCCAAAATTTAAGGAGTGAGCGGGAATAAAACTACAACTGATGCCTTCATTCGAAAATAAGTCGTTCATGGAAGCATCAAATCTTTTAATGAATGCTTGCATTTCTGTAAGTTTTCTGAAAGCGCCAACAAAGTTTGTGCCGTTGTCGCTAAATACTTTACGCGGCCTAACGTCTAAACATGGCAATAAATGCTTCCGAAGTCAACTCAGTAACTGTTACCAAATGAGAAGCCTTTGTGCTAAAGCACACGAAAACAGCTACATAACATTTAAACATCTTACACCCTCACCCTTTTCTATCTTTTAGAGTAAATGACGCGGCATAGTCTACTCCACACACATCAATGGAGGCGAAGGGGTAACGCGCTCGCGAGGCAACTCTCCCATTATTGGGATGACATGACGTCGTTTGCATTTAAAACAAGTAATTCATTAACAATTTATGTCCATCGTCGGAGTTCAGTTTTTTAAATATGTTGAAACGAAGAAAAACCAGTCATGAACTGAACACAAATTTATTGATAGAAATCCTAATAAACGCTACATATATATATATGTTTCGGCCTTGTTAAACAAAGACCATCTTCAGGCTACAAAGAGACAAGTTGAACAATAACTGACATGTTGACATACTCTAACTTACCATATAATAAGTAGGTTATATATAAAAGTGAACAAATAACATATTAAAAAGCGAAAACAAATAATAACATTATAGATGATGTGGATTACATTACAAATCACATTTTGGTGGATAAAATAGTGGTGCGGACGTACGCGGATGAGAGATAGCAAAATGACATTGCGTGACAAACGGATGACAAAGAGTACACATGAACTATAATGGTACACAAGGCGAGGCGGAGCAGCTGAACTAAGGTAAGTAAAAGGTAAGAATGAACAATTTAAAATTCAATTTTTAGTAGTTCATTCTTACCTTTTACTTACCTTAGTTCAGCTGCTCCGCCTCGCCTTGTGTACCATTATAGTTCATGTGTACTCTTTGTCATCCGTTTGTCACGCAATGTCATTTTGCTATCTCTCATCCGCGTACGTCCGCACCACTATTTTATCCACCAAAATGTGATTTGTAATGTAATCCACATCATCTATAATGTTATTATTTGTTTTCGCTTTTTAATATGTTATTTGTTCACTTTTATATATAACCTACTTATTATATGGTAAGTTAGAGTATGTCAACATGTCAGTTATTGTTCAACTTGTCTCTTTGTAGCCTGAAGATGGTCTTTGTTTAACAAGGCCGAAACATATATATATATGTAGCGTTTATTAGGATTTCTATCAATAAATTTGTGTTCAGTTCATGACTGGTTTTTCTTCGTTTCAACATATTTAAGTAATTCATTCTTGCGTAACCTATTTTTCTTGATATCTGCCTCCTACTGGCCAATAGTTGTTTCTAATGGATGCCAGAAGCAGCTGGGGACCCGGATGTAACAGCCGTATGTGTTCATATTTGAATAGAAGCACCGCCAGTTCGTCTTGAAAACCTTCGTTTTGTGATATTTTGATCAAGCATAACTTTGATAGATATAATTCAGATGTGGTTAGGTAACCAATCCTGCCTGTAGCCTTACGAAGGCGGTTGCGCTTAAAACGTAAAATGCATGCAACAACACGTACTAAACGATTAAATGAAGAAAACCTATCAAAAGGAAACTGAGCAACCTGACCCTTTTGATAGGAGGCACTGCAATGCGCCTTCATTTCTGGTATTTCTAGAGAAGACCAGTGGGAAATCTGCTGCACAGGGTATGAAGCACACTCATCAACGATGGACCATGCCACCACAGTTCGCTCTCTAGTAGAAGACTTGGCTTATAACCACGGGAGATCAAATCCGCAGAATTTGACTCAGATCGAACATGCTGCCACCACTCGGGCTTGGTCAGTCTCTGTAGTTCGGCAACTTGATTCCCAACAAAAGTTTGCAACTGACTTGATGAAGAATTTATCTAGGCCAGTAGAATGGTTGAGTCACATCACAAATGGATAAGTTGAACCTCATATGACAGGGAATCGATTACCTTCTGAAACAATTGCGCAAGTGTGCTCCGCACAATTCTACACGTGGAAGTGTTATAATTTTTAGTGGGGGCAAAACGACCTTTCCCACAGAGTAAATGGGACCTAATAATTCCATTTGTATTCTCATGAGCACCTAGTTGAAAATATTCGGACTGCTCGTTAGAATTTAGTACTCCCTGAAGAACGGAAGAGTGTTTCGAAGACCACTTTCTTAACTCAAAACGGCCATTCCTTCACTGACCTCTTTTCAAACATCTATCGCTTTTTCTATAGTGTTGAAATCTCTCACCATATCATCTACGTAAAACTCTGTACCAATTACTCCGGAAGCGTTTGGATAAATATCCTTAAATTGAGTTGCTAGTTCTATTAAACATCTTATGGTAAGAAAGCTAGCAGAGGCAGTGCCATAAGTAACTGTATTTAAGCAATAGGTTAAAATCTCAGAATCAGGACTAGGACGCCATAATATTAGCTGTAGAATTCCGTCTGCTTCACTAATAAGCACTTGCCGATATATTTTTGCTATATCTGAGATTACTACCACATTATGAATCCTAAATCGCAGAAGAATAGACAGCAAGTCACTTTGGATTGTAGGTCCTACCATTTGCAGGTCATTTAGAGACACACCGCTTCGTCGTCAAGCTGTCTTCCTTTAACACACCATGGTGCGGAAGGAAAAATGAGGTTCGCGTTCATTAATACTTTTCAATACTGAATTGCGCCCCAATCATATGTTTCTCTAATTATTTAAATCCTTCTAAAGCTAGATACTTCGATTCACCAAGAAGACGGGGAGAAGATTTTAATGGCAGCAGCGAGACACCGAATCGACTATCACAATTTCTCGCGACATTATTAACGAAATGAGCATTGCAATGCTGCTCCTCAATTGAACGTGTTCGCCCTTTGTACTTGTAAAATGTTGCTTTCGTTCTTCACAAATAACAAGAACGATTGTCTTCGAAAGGACTGTATTTCTTAACTTGTTACATAATAAAACAAAGGAAAAACGGTCAATGGCTGTACATACTTGCCCGTACACTCGTTTCGCGCGAATAATAATTTCGTTTCCGCTACGTCACGTTTACGCAAACGCACATACACACACGTCGAGTTAGGTGGCGCTGGCGACTGGTGACAGAAAACGAACGGCGCGAAATTCAACATTAAAATAAGAACTCAACATGCCGCCCCGTTAAAAGTGGTGACTTTCAAAATAAGTAAACTAACACATGTAAAATGAAATGAACAATCGTGTTTTACAAATAGTTATTGGAAAGTTGTTGAGGTTTAGTCGTTTTCACACGGTAATACGCATATTTTCTTTACCGCGCGACGCACCACATTACCACTGGCAGTTTTTATGGTGACCACCCTGGTGATGTCCGGTCCTGGATGTAGCTCGTTGATGCGACCAAGCTTCCAGTTGAGTGGAGAAGTGTTCTCGTCTCTGAGACAGGATCAGGCATATAAAAAGTTTTCTGTCACAGTGGCAAGGGTGTTGGATATAATTAACTGTTTTGTCTTCCAGCCACAATTTGAAGATTTCTCCAAATAGTCCGATTTTGTCCACACATATCTTATGTTACTACATGAACAGTAATTCCTATAACTTGAGAACGTTTAATTACTTCAATGAGACGAGCATACACAGCTTCGCTATTAAATTAAGCTGCAGTAAAATCATATGCTACTATCTGCTTCCAGCGTGTATACACCTGCTAGCATGTATACTAAGGTGTGAGTTGCTTTTTCAATGAAGCTCCCCAGTGGAAGACCTAACAGTCGGTTGGCCTACTATCATAGAAAGTGTGTTATATTCTAAACCAGGTTTAATTACCATTTCATCAAATATAAGAGTAGCATGTTTTTCCTTTTCTTCAAAACTTTCCATCTGCAAACATAACGACTTAGTGCTAACATATATCTACACAAAGTTTCAGAGCTACTTCTGAGAAAGACACCAACATAAGTGTCCAATCGTCAAGGTCAAATAAGCAACGTGAAAACCAACGAGTCTGGTTCAAACGTATAATCTTATGAGGTTTCAGATTTTAAAAAAACTTTGCATTCTTTTAAATGAATCAGTCTAACAGCACTATTTGAAAAATAGTTATAAATATATCTTGCAAACTGCTCAACACTTTTGGGTAACTTTGCACCAGCAGCTGATGAACATAACTTAAAGGAAAAAAACATAAATGTGTGGTACCACAGTTTGAACACTATTCATATTTCCCATCATTGCACTGCAGTTATCGGCTGCTAAACCTAGGAGATTCTTTACATTTATGTATATTATGTATAGGAAAGTCATAACGCTAGTAAATAAATATACCTTCTGCAGTTGAGTCCTTTACCTGGATTAAACTTAAAAATCTTTCCTTGATTTTGTTATCACTAAAGTATCTTACAAGAATTACAAGACACTTACATCATTTGTTTCATCAATAATTATTGAGAAAATACTATTATTTAAATCATTCCTCATCTGCGATAAACTTTCTTTTGCAAACGCTTGTTTGCAAATATGAGTACCCTTGATTCTATTTATTTTTACTTTTTTTTGCAATTTCTGAGTCTGGACAGGCATGAACTAGAAACTTTCCTAAATGATCAAATATTAAAAAAGGTAGGTTATGTTCTGCAATAAAAAGTACCAAAAGCACTTCTGTTGTTTTCACTTGGTTGTTGAATGACTGTTTTTTTGATTATCCACCATCTGATCAATCTTCAATGTTGCTTCAAAAGCTCTCAGTTTATTACGATGCTTTAATGTTTTGCTGTGACGTTCAATATGTATAATTCCACCAGATATAATTGTATTGCATGCCAAACATAGTGTTTCCTTTTTCTCATTTGTTCCCAACCATTTACCAAACTTTTTTATGTGTTCTCGAAATTTTCGCTAATATTTCTTCTTGTATTTGACTTATTTGACTTTCTGTTGGGCCTCAACAGTTTCATCATCATCATTGCTGATATCCGCGCTATTTGTCTCTATGTTCTACAAACTACAAACATTAACAGTAAAAGAGGTCTTTACTGCAGGATTCTGTATAGGTTTGTCTGTGGGCTCTTCACAATTTCTAATGCCATCATTTTGTTTATTTACATTAGGTTTTTTAATTATGTACCTATGTAACGCGAATATATTTCGTTAGTTACACTAAAACAAGAGAGACTTCGACAAACCGTATATTAACTAAAAGCGAACAAAAACAATAACTTAAAAACTAGACATCAGAGAACCAAATTCAGAACGCGAATTGTGCACTCGGCAACACGAAGAATGGAACTCGACTCCTACAACTTGAAAACTAGGTAAAATCCGTTTCAAGGGAGAACCGCATGTCCCACCACTTCAACCAGCGCGGTGACGCGCTGTCGTTTACCAATGCTCGGAAGTGGGGATAAATGTTCGCTACCAGTGGCGTAGTCAGTGTTATTTATTTGTGTGTGTTCGAAAAGATAATATAATATTTAGCACGTTAGTACAATGACTCAATAACAACAGTACTTATCTTAGTAGCATTATGTTAGTATAAAGTAAATAAATACCAAATAAGTAGAACGGAAAACCAGTAGTTCGTTAAATTTACATCACAGGCAGTTTCTTTTGTGTTATTAGTCATTCAACTAAATTAGTACCAAATTGGTACCTACTGAAAATATGTAGAGCTGGTGATATAATTTTAAAAATATATACTTACGCAAGTATATGTAAAAGCATATCAAATGACGTGAAGCTAGATCTTTACTTATTTGCAAGACAGTACAAAGAAAACATTCTACATTTGTTATATTTGATATTTCAACGTATTTTAACTGTAGAGCTAGATTATATTGTGGTTAATGCTATTTAAAAATAAACATCATCTAGAGCTATGGGAATTATTTACCAAATAATAAAACATATACCAATTCTTGGAACCTGTGGTTTGTTTTTTTTTTCAAAAATCAAACTAAATGTTTTATTACCACTTACGCTATTATAACATATACTAGCGTTTTATTGATTCCACAATATGTTTGTAAATAAAAAATGTAGGTATAGGTTTATCGTAATATACTGGGCGTGGATTAAATGTTGGTAACTAAAATATTGAAGGTATTTCTATTGGTCGCAACGTACTGAATATTTTAAGGATATAAAACGTGTTTTTTTTTCTATTTGGGAATACACCACACAAATTTGAAATGGCCATTAATGTAGCTTTTTAAATTACTCAATGTAATTGCAATAGCATTACTATGGCTACATTAATCTAGAAATGTGTTTCTCATAAAATAATTGCAACATTAAAATTTATAAAGACTCGTTAACTACGTTGATTAAAATTGTTTAAACTAATGTAAGTTTGGTGATAAACTGATGCTTAACCTTTCACCCCTCTGAATATTTTGCATACTCCACAGTATGCAAATTAATGTAAAAACAATAACCCTTAAAGGCTGGTTACACAAACATGAATACGATATGAAGCAAAAAGAGTAAATAAAACAATGAAATAACCAGATAAGATATATCGCAGACCAATGATTAATTTTAAATAAGTTGATACAAAAATTCTTCGTTCTGGAACTAAACCAGGGCAATAATATAATGAACAAAAATTTACATTTAAATTGAAACAGCAGATTTATTTTATTACATACATATTTACAAACATAATAAATTAAATTAGTATTTACACTTCAACCATATCTTCATCACTGTCACTGTCACTTAAGTCTTCATCCGAACTTCCTGTGTTTACAGAAAAATTCAAATTTTCTAAGGCGACATCTAACTGGCTTTCTTTGGCCAAATAGTCCTTTTCTATGCCCTTCACATGCTCGCAAATGTTCTGCCACTCTTCAACGGACACACATGCAAACTTCTCACGGGCCAGCTTTTCGATATCTTGCAGCCTAAATGAAATATTTCGTGCTGCTACCCAGTTCTTCACCGTTGCCCATATCTTCTCTATGGGGTTTAGATCTGGGTGATAGGGTGGAAGCCTCAACACAGTATGGCCATACTGTTCCATTAAGTTGTCTATGCAGTATGGCACTTTTGGCTTGTTCTCTTTAATAATGTCATAAAGTTCAGGCTTCGTTAATTCTGGATTAGCTGCAATACCATTCTTAGTCAGCCATTCAATCATTTCATCTTTTCTTGTATCACTTGTTGGTAATTTCTCCGATCTGACGTTATGATACGCAGCATTGTCGACAACCAATACAGAACGTGGGGGAAAATTTGGTATTAGGTGGGTTTTGAGCCACTTCAGAAAGTTTGCATGGTTCATGTCGTCGTGATAATCTCCAGATTTTGCACCTATAACGAATAAGTTACTAAATTAACTATTGTACGCCTAACAGGAAGTGCAATGGAAATAAAATAAAATAAAATAAAATTTTTCGGTACATATGTTCCGAAATACCAGTCATAGCTAGTACCCTTTCTTTGTAATTTGTGACAGGAATTCTCATACCACGCATCGCTTCTTCCTTCACAAACTTCATCACATTTGCGATAATTTCACGTGCTTGGCTGTGGATTACCTTTCCCTTCATATTTTCTAAAACACATAATCTGGTTAAACACACCTTGTAAGCAACAACAAGAAACAGCTCACCTTGTAATGGCACAATTAATGGATCTATAGATATAGATATATACAATATTATTAAAGTCCAAAGTCTATAAAACAAAAACACGAAACAACACACAATCAAACACTCAACAAAATAGAACACTACAAAGTACAAACGACGCTATAAACACAACCTACAATAAACAACACCGCTCGCTAGTCGCTACAAGACAAAGCCGAGCACGCCATACTGGCCGCACGCCTATGAAAATGACTTTACCCAGCCTTCCACAGCGAAACGTGTTCTAGTACGCGAAACTGATCCGTAACGACAGGTTTAGACGCAAACTGGTTTCTGCGCAGATTGACTCCAAACGTGGTTTAGGTCTGAAATACGCTATACGTCTACCGCACGACACAATTGTTATTGCATCCTGTCATAAAAACTGAACAAACAACACCCCCGAACCGCTTTTTGGGGCGGCACATCTGGCACGCAGTCCTTCAGGGTAGCCATCTACGGTTTCTTGGAAATACCCTGAGGTTGTGACCGTACACGCGAAGGCTTCGGATGCTAGGACGAAACTCCTTTCCTTGGGCGTCCACGTCTTCTCCTAGGCATCACGGGCTGTACCTGGCTGCCCTCCTCTTTAGAACAGAAGTGTACTATAATCTTCCACATGGTATTTTCCCAAAAGATTACCTTCATTGTCCTCGATTTCGTAAGCAGTAGGGCTGATAAATGCCTTAATTCGATAAGGGCCGTCGCGTTTAAGACAAAGTTTTGCAGTAACCCCCTTCTTTTTGTCGCTCAGTAGGCAAGTTGTGATAAAGACGCGGTCTCCGACGCTGAACTTTTGGGCAGCGCTTCGTCCTTGGTCTGCCTTGGCCTTGTAGCGATCCTGTTGAACGTGGTACCTGTCGCGACTCTCAGAAAGTATAGTTGCGAACTTTCTTAGATATGGCGTAATTTGCGGTACTAAATTTTTGCTTTTAACTACAATTACAAAATCATGGGAAACATCATCTGGGCTTCTTAGTTCTCTGACGAAAGTGAGGTACGCTGGGGTTTGACCGGTGATTTCACTTTCAATGACATGCTCGCCAAACTCAACAACAACAACTACATCAATAATGTCTAACAGACTACCTTTGTCAGAGCTTACTAGAGGTACCACGGATGTAATGTAGCGGTTTTCAACAGCCCAACCTGTAGCCAAAAGAAGGCAAAATTTCAATATTCTGAATTAAGGAGTTCAACCGTGTTTCAGTAACGGCAATGACAGGAAATTCGCAGGCAGCCGAAGCATTGAAAATGTTACGTAGTTTGGATCTCAAACCGCGAATATGAATAAACGGGCAGCGGTGTTATTCACTATAAGATCAGTAGGTAATGAAAGATCTTTCCTTAGTTTATCGATAGCCCCGACATACGCCGAACACTTTTCTTTGCCCCACACAGCATGATCAAAAGTTCTTTTCTCATCTTAAAGCAATTGGAGCACTTACGTGTTTGAGATTTACACTGGGCAATTTCGTGGGGCATCTAGATTGAGAGTGACCAAACTCATTGCATTTAAAGCAACGCTGAATATCAACAGCATCATAAATGTAATAACTATCATAGCCAGCAAACAAATGACCAGACCCAATCGCCGCCTCATAAGACCGCATGACAAGCTGTATTATTGCCTGACACACATTTTCGTTCCTGCGAGTAGAAAATACTTTAAGCACTCGAAGCTCACAGTTGTCATCGTAGAACAGATGTGTATTGCATTTAAGAATTAGTGCGCGTAAAGCATCCTCTGAAAAATTTTCACTGAATACAACTACACGAATTCTTATGGACTTTTATTATCTTTTTTTTTAATTTACATCCAATTAGAATGGCACCATCTTTAACATTGCGCTTTTTAGTAAGCTGAACATTTAAAGCACCTGGATCCGCGGTACGTTGAATATCAGATTTAGTTTCAGTAACGGCTTGTAGTGGGTTTTTGACTATGACCGCTGGCTGAGGCCTGCTGCTGACCACCTACGCATAACTTAGCTTGTTGAAGTAAACGCAGCATCCCTTACAGTTTTAGCTAGATCGTATTTAATAGCATCTATACGCGGATCGATTACAGCAAGAGCTTCTTGCAATTAGGGATTAGGGATGTTCCAAGACAGTCTTCACACCTCCACGAAAGACCAGGAATAGCAGCCAATGCACTTGCAATGTCAACTTTCCCAGACACACGAGAAGAGTGTGCATGCCGCACAAGAAATTGCCGGCCTTGGGTGGTCGACAACCGACTGGCAGAGGCTGTATAGTTAACCATTGAGTACCTTTCAAATCATGGAAGATACAGGCAAAAGAAACCAAATACGAATTAGATTTTTTATGTTTTTGCAATAAACACAGTTCACTAACTCGACAACTACGGTTAGATAAAATAGTAAGCACTCAAAACGCGTAAAAGAACGCAATACCAGTATACGTAACTAAACATGTGTCAGTTTTGTGCCACCATTTTCACAAGCAATCAAGCGCTCTTGATGTGTATGATGACTTAATAAAGGATGTTACATATGAAGTGTTGCATAAATAATGGTTTTTTATTGTATGGAGTTTGAGAGGATCAACATTACACGGAATGTAGTTACATACGCAACCTTGACTACTAAGGACTTTATAAGACGACGAGTTTGCAGTTTATCTTTCGCAGCTCTGTTGTCCTAGGTTATAAATATTGGTTAACAATGAATAGCATTAAGAATCTAACGCGAAGCTTGGTCGAGAGCATATCGGACAACTCGTGTATTTTCTTCACATTTCTATACGTAAAATAAAGTTTTTTAAAAAACAAACATTCGACGTGCAAGAAAATAACTATGTTCTGTACATAAACGACAAATGAATGGTATTTGTTGGGTATGTAATATCTGCATATCGTGTCATGRGAACAAACGGTCWAACATTTCACAAACGTACCMAATAATCGTATGTAATCTCCCCACACAGCAATATTGACAGATAATCATAATGTAATCGTATTTTTCTAGTAGTTTCTCAAAATTTTTCGAAAACTTCGGATTTTCCAAGCCTAAAAAGGATTTTCCATCTACCAAATTAATGACAAACTAAATATGTGTATTCCACAGTGCCGAACTCTAACCTTTTGTATTTGTATTGACATTTTCTCTATAGAATTGCATAAACTTTGGTTTCAAAGAATGAGCTTCAAAATGGATTAATAAAATATAAAGTTTTATCGCACATTTTGGCAACTGCTAAACACCAATGGTTAGAATCTTTTAATGCAGATGTAAAGATAACGACTAAGATATCTGGCACAAGGGAATTGTGAGAAAACAAAACAAATCGCACTTTGGGTGTCTACGATGGAAGCTTTATTCGATATAAATAAATCCAAATATATTTTAATTAGGAAATTACTCAACCACTTCTCACTTGCATCTTCATTTAGCTTATGTTTGAGTATCTATCTATCTATCTATCTTCTGCGGTGCGAACTTGCAAATGGGGCGGGGCGCTGCACTTAGACCTTTCGATCCACTGTGCCCGCACCGTAGATTAGAAGAGTCCTGCCTTCTCAGAGAAGTGCAGTATCTCTTTCCCAAGGTAATCTATAAAGATCTTCAGTCTTAATAAATTGAGACCCAAATTCTCCAAACCTTTTGCCCCCCAGCGGTCCGCAGTTGGTAAGAAGGTGAATCGGAGTTTCCTCCTCTTCTGAGCAGAACCTACAGGTGCTACTTTCCACTGCACCCATATTATATAGGTGTTTATTGAATCGGCAGTGTCCCGTAAGAACACCCACCACTAATCGCAATTGAGAACGACTCCGGCTTAAAAGCCATTTGCGTTCCTGGGCAAACCTAGGTCCAGTGATGAAGGCCCTAGATTGCCTCAGTTCCGGCGCGTCTTCCCAATACAGGTAAAACTGACGACCAAGCCACTTTGTGATCTCGACCCTCAGTCTGCTTCCTGGAATGGCGATGGAAGGTCGTGGTCCGAGATAACGTGCGGACGCCGCCTTCTTCGCTAATTCATCAGCCATTTCATTGTCTTCAATGCCTGCATGAGCAGGCACCCAAATCAAGTTAACCCGGTTATGTTGGGCCAACCTTACTAATGTGTTACGACAGTCCAGTAAAAGGCCGGAGCGCACCCTAACACAGGTAAGCGCTCGAAGTGCCGCCTGGCTGTCGCAGCAAATGTAGATATGCAGTCCGGAATACCTTCTTCTGAGGTTCTCATGAGCACATGCCAGAATTGCATAAATTTCCACCTGGAATACGCTAGGGTACTCTCCTAGTGACAAACTGAGTTGCACTCTCGGAGATGTACCACATACCCCCGCGCCTGTGCCTGTGTCCATTTTAGATCCATCTGTGTACCAGATGAGTCCTTGTTGCACAAGCATGTTTTCGCCATTCAGAAACCACTCCTCTTTATCGGGGATAACGATTCTGTATGGTGTGTTAAAACACATAGTCGTGTTAATCCTATCTCTTGTCATTGAGAGAATAGCTTGATCTCCGTTCGGTACAGAGAGCGCTATACGGTGCCCTTCTCCCCCAGACTTTCAATTACCTAACCCCTGCAATCTAAAGGCCGCTTTCCGGGCTTCATACTCTACCCTTACGTGTAGAGGTTCCAGTCCCAGAAGCACCTCCATAGATGCAGTAGGTGTCGTTCTCATGCCACCGGTTATCATAAGACAGCCCAGTCGTTGAATTTGTGCTAATGCCTTCCTGATATTGTGTTTCGCAGTAGAGCGCCACCATACCAGGGCGGCGTAAGTGATGAGAGGTCTCACCGCAGTTGTGTACAGCCAGTACGCGACCTGTGGTTGAAGTCCCCAACTGTTTCCCCAAAGACGTCTGCACACCCACAGTGTTGCACACGCCTTTCGGCTGATTTCGTTAACATGATCCGTCCAAGCAAGTTTGGAATCCAGGGTTACACCTAGATACCTCACCGTCGGTACCGGATTCAATGTTACGTTTTGCAAACAAGGCCATCGAATGGATCCCTGTTTGCGTTTATTTGTGAACACCAAGAGTTCCATCTTTGCCGGATTAACCGACAAGCCTCTTTGTTCACACCACCTGCAGGTCCTGTATAGAGCAATTTGCATCAGCTCTGAAACCCGCCCTAGAAATTTACCTGAAATAACAATGCACAGGTCATCTGCATAGGCCTGCGCATAGTATCCGTTTTTATTAAGGTCAACAAGGAGAGTGTCCATGAGGAGAGACCACAAGAGGGGAGATAATACACCTCCCTGCGGACAACCTCGCACGGCGGACGCCTCCACCTTGGTTTCCCCCAAGATTAGCTCTAAGCGACGGTAACGGAGCGTCGACTCGATCCATTTTACAATGGCTCGATTAGCGCCCCTGCTYGCTACCGCAGAGGATTGTTAAAGGCTCCTTCAATAKCCAGMAAGGCCGCTAGAGCCCATTCCTTTTTGGATAGCGCATCCTCAKCTCGGCAGATAAGCTGATGGAGTGCTGTTTCCGCAGACATGCCTGACCTGTAGGCATGCTGATTTGGGTGTAGAGGTATGTCAACCAACMCCCGATCCCTTAGTTAACGCTCAACCAGCCTTTCGCTCGATATATATTGCTATTCGTGAATTTTTTCTCGTTTTTCTTTCTCTAAGGCGTCGAAAATCTTTGTTTCTTGCTTCCTAAGCCTCTTCAGTTAGTTGTTTAATGGGAACAAATTGATTTTCAATAATGTGAGCACTATGATCGAAGATTTTATGAATCGTAGGGGTTACCCGATACCAGGAATACAAACTAAGATACAGGCACTTAGTTTCAGACGTGTAATCACTAAACCTCTCAATATTGATTTCGTACCCAGATGAAAGACTTCGTAAAATGACTCTGAATCTGTTAATAAGAGTTTCATCTAAACCAGTGATAGAAGCATTTACAACCGAATTTTTGAAAAATCTTCTAGCCATGTTACCATCATTGGTATTGCCGCATCCTTGTTTTGGTTGGTCTACATTAAGTGAATCCAAAGTTTTTAAATTATCTCTTTTAGCTCTAATCCATATTAAAGACTTACCTTCGATTATGTCGATAGCTGAGTCAAGAAGTTCTTCTTTAGTTACATGTCGTGCAACTCTTAATTTTTCAATCCGTTCTAGAAAAGCTGTCACAGAAATTCCTTTCGTTTCTCCTGAGAATTTTATATTCCATTTCAAAACGGGGATAGGTTTGACGTTAGCATACTTACGAACTTGATTCGGTGTAAAAGTACCGGCAACACCTCCTTCAAAGTTTTCCGATTCATCATCTGAATTTCAGTCATACACCCTGTATCCAACGGAGTAGATTCCTGCTGCGAAATGCACTTGATTTTAACTTCCAAATCGTTTACGAGCTTAAAAATACGCAAAAGCAATTGAGATAGTTCTTTAGCTACGTCTGAATTTTGGGCGTGTATTCGATCGACTCTTTTAAAAGTATGTGCCAGCTTAGTAACATTTTTTTTAAGGTGAACTATTTATAGGTGTAGATAAGGATATCATATCCGAAACTTCAGTTATTTTAGCAGCAACAACATCTAACTCATCTCTTGGAACCAAATCGTACTTTGGATAACTAAGCGCTTGTCCAGTCTCTTCTAATTTAATAGTCCTCGAAGACATGATCGCATTTGATCGACCGTTCCTACGCCTATCATTCCTCTAATGTTTGATTCATATTCTAACTCAGTTTTACTCAATCGATGACAATCCATTTTATCGAATTTGAAATCGGAACTCATTTTCGAATATATATTAAGGGAAAATATGGCAAAAGCAATATACTATAAACTATAACAATAAAGGAATAAACCGATAAGTACTACTTACTACACCTATCCTAATATTAAAAAAAATACCTTAACCTACGACGTCTAATTATTTAAGCAAACTATTCGATTTAGTTAAAAAATAATGAATACTCCCAAAGGCTCCAGTGTACGACTAACGATGGAGGGATGCATAGATAATGCGAAAGCAAAAGTAAAATTGAGGCCAAGAAGGCGAAAGAGGTAAAAAAATCGGGGCCCCACGTTTGAGCGCCAAAACCGTTACGCCYCCTTTTGCTTCTACCTGAAGATGTTCATAAAAGAGCAAGCAATGCCGACTTTCCAAGAACCAGCCACAAAATTTATATAAATGATAGTAACCGAGCGCCAGGTAATTTTACTGCATACTCCAAAAGTATAGGAAACCCATCGAATTACCAAACATGATACGTTCTTATGAATGGAATCATCAGCGATGTCTGCTATGTGATACTTATGACAGTTCTCATCCAATACTGTCTCTAATATGGTAACAGAAAAAAACCTACAGAGGCAGTCTTTCGGACTCAGGTGGCCATTCACGATAGCTTATGAACAGGTTGTGTGCGGATCATCAGAAGTAGAAAGCGGTGTTGTCGGCCATCTTTTCTGGGAACGTTGATTGCGATGAAGGAATCACTGCGCTGGAGGGACCATAGAAATGTTTATGTTCAACATTTAAAAATGTGTGAAGGTTGCTCAACAAATGAAGTCATCTTCTTTACAGTTGGTCATGTATGTCTAGTGAAGMCATTTAATACTTGTGTTTTCAAACTGCCAMAAATTGGATTACAGTTCGATTATCAGAACAGCCACAACCACCACGAATAGCTCCGAACAGATTTTATAGTGCATCCTGATTAAATGCTCTGATTTTGATAATACTTCTTGTTCTTCATGAAGTAAGGTCCAAATTTGACGAAAAACATTGAAGGTAGTCAACCAGCCAATTTGAGATTGTTGTTTACTGGTTTTCGAATTACCTGATTTAGTTCGCCGCTGGAAACGCCATCCTTTCACCTTCTAAAACGCCGTTGCCCAGTAAGATAAGTGGACAGACTGTTCTGTGATACAGCATTTCACTTCTTTTACTGTCGGTGGAAGAGCACTGTTCCCAGTGAAACTGTCGAACAGCTCATCTACTTGTTAAACAGAAGTTGCAGTTGCAATAGAACGGTTCTCCAATTTACGTGTGTAATGAACAAACATACCTCGACATAAAAGTGAGTAAATGAAAGCTGCTACTGTGTGGTTCATCACTTGGACAGCAATACTGACTTTCACTTCATACTGCATGATGGGAGTTAGATGGGTACTCTACAATTTATTCAATACATGAAATATCAAAGATGATGCTTTATCAATATTAGATGCTTGTCGCCAAAGCGGGCTTCCATCTCTACACCATCATCAACATAAAGAAGAGCATTGTTTCTCTGGAATAAAGCCACTGTGCAATTGAAAAGGTGTGGTGGCTGAAGACTTT
Source organism: Rhyzopertha dominica (assembly GCA_025024175.1). Taxonomy (NCBI): domain Eukaryota; kingdom Metazoa; phylum Arthropoda; class Insecta; order Coleoptera; family Bostrichidae; genus Rhyzopertha; species Rhyzopertha dominica. The sequence continues at coordinate 10,201,567 of QCXZ01000086.1, read as the reverse complement.
GCTCATGGAATTTATGTGTACTTACATTATATGTAGATATAAGTACATATACATATAAGTATAAGCTTTACTAGAAACATCACAAAATATATACCTATCTAGGAATAAAATTACTTCTAGTTACCATCACTTTAAAGATTTTCCATTTTACAACTATTGTTATCACATTTACTTTTACAATTAGTTGAACAGTGTTTTCGCAATTTATTTTGTAAAATGGTAATATAAAAATAAAATAAATTCTTTACTGGTAACAAAGAAATAGCAAACAAAATATATAGTGTTATGAAACTTAAACAAATTTTATCGATATTAAAAAAACTGACAAACAAAATATATTTTTAACTATGCTTATGTGTATACATATTAACTTTAAGCTTAATTTAAATATATTTTAACAATTTATTTATTAAAGTTATGACCTTTTTCTTACTTGCTGACACTCTTTTGGTTTGCTTCCGCTACCCGGATGTATTTTCAAAAGGTATCGTTGACAAAATTCAAAAGTTAATTATCTTTTGGATATTTTAGATTCAAATTAAAATACAATCCAAATGCAGATTCAAATGCACCACCGAACAATTAATATTCTTCTTCAGGGATACATGTTTCTATTTCGAGAAAATATTTTCTTGGTTATCTACAAAAATATAATGTCCAGAATTAATTATGCAAATATATTTATAATTAGTTAAAAAAGAAGAGATCTTCCGCTTTCACTTAAAATAAACTCACCATCCATTAAAAAATGTTAAAAGTTTAGACTCCAAAGGAGAAACAAGTACTGACTTTTGAAATCGCCGGTGTGACTCAAGTAAACTTGAAAAATGCAGGAGCCAATCATAGTTTGCCTGGACGCTTTTGCCAATTCACGAAACCCTTAGTAGTGATGGTAAACGATTATGTACAATTGCGGCCGTTAAAAATGTCCCGGTCTCCACCGATTAGGGTTGTCGAATATCACCTGAAAATTAGGCAACCACTATAACGTGCCTAAGCATGCGATTATTTTATCGCTCGAGCATGTCTAAGTTGGACGGATCGTGTTACGTGGGACCACTTTATTTACAGCACGCATCTTAGGAATACATACAAATGAACATAACTTTATTTTTGATAACTTCGCATCTTTCGGATTTGAGTTAATAGTGGAATGAATTTGAATCGATCACCATTTAATAAATAAGTATTTAATATAAATAAATTAGCGAATTGTGATACATTTTGAGTTGCAAACGAGAGATAATAAAAACGTGCAAATGACTGGTATAGTATACAGAATTTTTAGCCAAGTGTTCATTCGGTGTGACAATAGAGAAAATTGAAATTCGTTCTAAAGTAAAAAAAAATCAATACGACGACTTTTTTTGTTTGATTAGTAAGAAATGTAAGCTTTGTACTGGCAAAAAATAAGTAACATGATCGTATCTGGCAACCGCATCATGATACAAATACGAATTGTGATTCATTTTGAGTTGCAAACGAGATGTATTAAAACCTTCCAGATGACTGGTATAGAAGTATGCTTATTCGATGTTTCAATACAGAAAATTCAAATTGGTAAATTCGATGTAAAGTAAAATAATCAAAATGACGATTTCTTTTTAGGTTTGATTAGTATAAAATGTAAGCTTTGTATTGGCAAAAAGTAATTAACATGATCTTATCTAGCAACCGCATAATGATACAAATACGTTTGTTTAAAACTATATTTAKCGGTCTGGGCATTGCCGGTTTTCTAGTTATACACGATGAGAATATTTACTCAGCTGCCCGAGCCTGACCAAAATTTACTTGTTTCCGAACAAAGGTTATATGCAGATTGCACCCTTGCGATTTTAATCGGTAGTTCCCTACACCTTACCAAATTTTGTGGATTTCCTAATAATAGTAATTTGTATTTTGAACGAAAATAGGTGTTAGCGGAAAAGTTAGTCGGCTAGTGACAACGCAAGGATTTTAGTGACGTCTATACATGCATTGTATTGTTATACGGCATAATGCATGTTGAATTTACAAGTATGTGCTTAGCAGTTAAAAATAGTGCACTGAGCGAGACCGGATTAAGCAATTAGTCGTGCGGCAGTGGGGCAAGCTGTAGATAAGATGTAATAGTCGTGGGGGAATCAGATACTGCCCTACAATACCTGTAATATTTTCAATTAATTTTTCTTGAAAGTATGGCGTTAATGCATGTGAAGTGACATGTAGCAGTTTTTTAGGGGATTAGGTATAACATTGCATCCAGACCACACTTAGAAAAGTACACGGAAGAAGTTCGCTCAAGCCAGTGATTTGATTTGAAGGAATCCCATTATCCATTATCTTCTTTTTATGTATGTATAAGTTGAAACTTGTTTTCTTAAATTTTAATTCGATATTGCTGTTGATGGTGGGCAGATTGTGCAAGTTGAGTAAGAGAATTTCCCTCTAATAATTTTAACCTGTTTATTGCAGCAAATGCAAAAACATATATTGTTAGGTACTAATGGATATATCTTATATCAAGATCATTTTGGTCTTTCTTGTGTAGGAATTTGAATAACAAGACCTGCTGCGAGAAATATAAGATTAACTCCTTAATGCATTTTTATTAAAAATGAAGACTACGTATCTTCAAATAAATTTAAAATTACAACACATTACCTTACGCTTAACCGCAAGCTGCGTAGCTAACTAACGTGAAGTTAATAGCAAGTTCTTTGTACTTTGTATTCTTATTGTGTACCGGATTATATAAAAATTATGAACAATTATGAGACAATGATAAGATATAAAAGTTCTCATAAAATACGATGCAAGTACTCTATCCTTATGTGGCCCTCTGTACTTACCCGTATACGTGACAAACACGTGCTTTTACACACTGGCGCTTGATTCAGGTAAAGGGGTGGTCTGAATATTCACATTAATTAAAAGATACAAAACACAAATTTAATATATCAAGTGGCCTGCTGAAAACAAGCCACCTGACTTTTTGACACATCGACTCGGTGTATAGAAAAACAACTTGAACAGATCAATTTTACATACATCTGTGTGAAATCAGTGGACGGTTCTAGCACTCAAAGGTAATGAATTTCTATTGAGCATTCCAGCACTATTATAATGTAACAAACGACCGGCCGGAGCGGAGCCGAAGAAAGATCGTTCAGACAAGCATACTAGGGTCAATTCGCTAGTACTCAGTCATTTTTGATGACATTCAAATTGAATAATAAATATCTCAGGGGTTTTCCAACACAGGATGCTAGTTCTGAGATAGTAATAAAGCACAAATATTAAACTATTTGTTTGTTTGCTCTAATAAGGTCAATTATTTTTTTGTTAATATTTATATTTAAAATGTGTTTTTTTTTAGCAGTTGTCCACTCATATCCTGTAGTCGGCCACCTGGAAATTGAAGCAATTACTTCAGATTAGTAATTTTAAAATTTAATTGCAACAAATTAAAACCAACTTAATCGCACGCTCTTCGTAAAAATCCTTATCCTTATTTTTTAAATAACATTTGTATTTTCAAGTTTTTGACGGATTTGTTTACACGTGTTTTCAGTGCTTCTTTTACTGGTTCATTAAGAACGTCTCCAAGAAAATTTGAACCACTATGAAGTGTTTCTTTGCCAATTGTCTTTATACCACTTTTTAATAGAGGCATTACCATACGGAAAAGTCCTTTTATAAAACTACCAAATCCATGATCTTTTTGATAACCAACACCTCTGTAAATGATTCCTACACCAGATCCCGTTTGATTAATGTAATATTCGTTATAATGACAGCGATCCATTATGAAGCTTTTGTGGTGACCTAGTTAGCGCAAGGCTAACCGGAACAAAAACAGTCATAAGCAAGTCAGCAAGAATGCGACATTCGCTTAGCTTGCAGTTCCGTATTTATCTTCCGTGTAAACAGCACGTAGTATTAGATCGTAAAAGTAGACCATATATATATATATATATATATATATATATATATATATATATATATATATATATATATATATATATATATATATATATATGGTGTACATAATGTAACCTGCAAATAAATCGACCGCACATCACTGATGTCTTTCATCAGTCTCCCAGCCTGGCGCCCTCAACTCAACTACAATATGGTATCTATCTTCATTACCATATCTGGTGACCCCGAGAAGAACCCGTAATCTTCTGATGGACGAAGACTAGCTGCAACCCGACGTAGACTGTGAACTCCCATAACTGGTAGAGAATAACACGCAATGCGGTCGACCCAATCCAGCAGCAGCAGCGGCTACAAGAGTGCACCAGGACGTTTACAAGGTACCACCGACTCCACCAGCAGCCGCCCGTCAATTTAAGATGAATCCAGCACCCGCACACAATGGGGCAAGTGCCGTTGCCCGCCTCTCTATAAAGATCGAGGCCATGAAGAGTGAGCTGGAGCCAACGATGGAGGCAAAGAATGACAGGCAGACGCGCAGAACGACCAGGGAGAGGTCGCACTCGACGCATTGTCCACACTCGAGAAAAAGAGGCAATGGATGCCACTGCCAGGAAAAGCATGGGAGAAGACCCAACAGGTGCCAGGCCGCCCATAGCGTGGAGAAATCGGGAAACGCTGCAGAGAATCACTAGCGACGGCACGTGATTCTCCAAATCCTGCAACACGCCGTCTCTTTGTGCACGACGGAGATATAGGAACCAGTTTTTTGATAGACACAGGGGCAGATGTCTGCGTGTATCTACGATCACAAGTTCGAGGACCACGTCACAAGACAGTATATGAGTTTGCCGCCTCAAGCACCCCGTCAGTCAAAGTCTTAGTCGGCGACACAGCATATGCACCAATACTGGTAAAATTTCCTACTCTGATTAAGCCAAGCAGGCAGCTCACGTTCCCGAAACATGGAACAGTGCACCACACGAGACCCCGAAGATTAACGCTCGAGAAGCTGAATACAGCAGAGCAGGAGTTCCAGATCATGGTGGAATGTGGAATCGCTAGGACCGTCCCGGACCGCTACCCAGTCCGGCACGTAGAAGACTTCGCTCAGTCATTGAGTGGCAAGAAGTACTTCACCACCATCAATCTCGTTAGGGCAAATAGCAGATTCCAGGCGACTTCAAGATACTAGTAGCCTCTCCAGAAGGAGACACAGAACTGAAAACGCACCTACATAATGGAACCGGATTATAGCTGAAAGTATCCGGATTCCAGTTAATGATGCAGCCGTTTTTGTGACGTTTCAACCCACAACGTCTGTCAGTTCGTTCCCAGGCAACTACGAAGTCCGAGCTCCGAAGCACTCTTAAGGATTATCGTATCCAGTGCCCAAGTCAGAAGAAGCCACCGCCGCCGAAAGGTCGACAGCGAAGAACCTAGACGACTCAGCAAATATCACAACAAGTTCGACGTACGACACTGAGACGGCGGCGAATTTGTCAAAGCTGCTGAGGGAAACAGTTTTTAGAAGGTTACGGTCAGCGACTGCATCAGCATATCGCGAAGGTTAACGTTCAAGTTCAACGACGTGAASGACCGACCAAGTTTGTTGGACACCGAGKCCCAGGAAAGTCCAACAGCCGCCATACCTAGGACCCCATACAGTGGGATATCGTGTGCAAAACACTAGGAAGGGGGTGTGTGGTGACCTAGTTAGCGCAAGGCTAACCGGAACAAAAACAGTCATAAGCAGGTCAGCAAGAATGCGACATTCGCTTAGCTTGCAGTTCCGTATTTATCTTCCGTGTAAACAGCACGTAGTATTAGATTGTAAAAGTAGACCAGCCAATGATATATATAGGGAAATGTTGTTAGACGTAATTACTCTAGTCTAGTCAAGTGAGTATAAGTCATTAGTCGGTAAAGTCCGTAAGGGTTGAATAATTGTAATAATTCTGTGAATGGTGTACATAATGTAACCTGCAAATAAATTGATACCGGACGGCTGTTCGGTGAAGGGAGATGCGTCCTCCGGTGATGGCGGTGATCTTGGGGGACGTTGGCGTAGCGAGTGGCCGTGGTATCTGGTCCGAACGGTGGAGTCTGCCTTGGGGCGATGTTGTCCGCAGTGTGGGTCGCAAAAGGGCGAAACGAATAAGCKTTGAGACCCTGAAAAGGGCTGTGAATGGGCCTGGTAAGGTCTGTAGGTTGGAGCTTGAAGTAAACACGTCTTGAGGGCTTGATCGTCGGCGGGCGAGAGAGTGCGTGGGCGACTGACGACCGCTTTTATGTGCGACCGTGAGGCTCAGCCAATCCCCACGGTGCATCGCACGGTGTCAAAATCGACCGCACATCACTGATATCTTCATCAGTCTCCCAGCCTGGCGCCCAACACTCTACAACGAACTTTTCGAACTCCCKTTTTAATAAAGTTACGTAGTGGGGGTGCGAAAACAAGTGCGTGTGATGAGTACCGTAAATGTATTGCTTATTGTCGATGACAACGACGAGTATCACTTTAGCTAAAACGTCCGCTATTAACTGAGGTTCGATTATATCGCTGTACACAAAGAGCTGCGAAGGTACACCTAACATTATGTTCGCTGGATGCATAGATGTTTTGTTCAGTACATTTACATCTAGTTCAAAACATAACTGTAAGACTTTCGGCAAGATATTTTGAAATATATATTTTCTTTTCCAAACTTTTCACATCAACACACTATGAATTTCTTGCCGAACTGTGCAATATTTTGCTCAATTTCTCTTACCCTAAAGTACCACAGCACCAAGAATGGGAGTGATGTTTCAACTAATCTGCTTGCTTTTGATGTTGTCCTAGCAGTGTTGATCAGTCCTTGGGCGATTTAAATAAAAATGATTGAGGTGAACCCTCGTCAGTATTTAACACTACTAGGTCTTTTGTAATAAAGTTCTCGTTAGACTAATACGTTCAGCAAACATTTCTTTAAAAGCTTGAGTCACGTCTTCACTCGTCTTCGTACGTAGAGGTTTGACCCAAGCATACCTACTTGTAGAAAACGTCTATTACAGTTCAAAGTTTCTCATATCGATCTTGGGTACGGCAAGTCTAAAGATAATAACAGTAAGTTTGTTCAGTAATGAATTTCTTACTTATTTCACAACTAACCATATTTAGTTATAATCAAAAATCATTTATTAATGTATACTGCTTCACTTTTCATCTACATCATATTTGACATTCGATGCCATTTTCAGTACTATTTCGTATAGCGTTGCGTTATAGTCAAAACTGTCTCCGATCGTGTCAAACAGAATTTGATTAAAATTGGTATCTCCGTGCTCCATTATATATATTGCTACGAGGTCTACAAAATATTTATAATTAGGGTAACATTTTTGTTGAATTCTTTTTGCTTGAAGCAAATTCATCAGATGTTTCCCCATATTTACAATTGACTTACCCGTTTTAATAGCCAAAAATAAAGGTTTGTATACATCAATAAATCTAGGCATAAATTGTAATGTTTGATTTTTTGCAGTCACTATTACGTAATCACTCATAACTAAAATTATACAACCTTTCGACACCGATGATGCAGTGTCCACAGAAAATACTTTATTCATGTCCTTTAAAAATTGTTCGAAGGATTGCATTGAGAAGGTTACCGCACTAGTCAGTTCTGGTTTGTAAATTTTAATAACGGCTTATAGTCCTCAAAGGGTTTTACACCTACAGCCAAGAAGTTACTACCCGACTTAGTAACTGGATAAACCGTTTCATGGACTAAACGATATCGTTCATTTGATATCGTCCTCAGTTTTTCATTCGCATCCTGCCTTCCTTTTCGGTAGCTTTAACCATGTCATCCTCCAACTTGCTGTCGGGCCATTCTTGTGGTATTAAAGCATCCTTATCTGTCTATTGGAGTTCTGGTGACTTAGGAACATCATCTTCACCAACAAGAGATGACATCATTGTGGACACGGCTTCCTTAACAATATCCAAACCTGGACAGTTTGCGTCCAACGATGGTCATCTGCGACGACAGCGACTGAGATTATTCCTCTTCGGGTGGTAAAGGAGTCTCACTAGTTAGTGGTCGTTTTGGTACTTCGCGGGTGGTAGTKGACAAAATACGTTTCGATGGCATCTAACAAGAATTTGTGATTTTTAATTTATATTCTAACATAAAATTATAAACACTTACCTTGATTTGTATGATTAAAGACTACTGTTCGACACACAAAGTTCACCTGGTTGTCTTCTACACAGAGTACGTTTAGGATTTACTCAAGTAGTTCTTCAATCGGCCCAAAATATTATATAGGACAAAAGTGTAGCGGCTATTAATTTTTGGAAAGTTACACTAATAACCAGCGGTCTTAGGAGAAAGTTACAGCGGGTAATTAAGGATCACTAATTATTAGCATATACTATTTACGTGCTTATACATCTAATAAAGTATTAAAATAATTTTGGTTAATTTTTAAGATAAGAGGTTTTCGTTCTAGGCCGTCGCGATATTCATTTATAAACACTGAAACTGGAGTGTTGTCTATTACCAGTTTATAGTTGTTTGCCAGTTAACAGTTTCAATGTCGTTATCTTCATTAGCACAAGTATAATCGATTTTTGGAATAAAAACGCCTAGCTGAAATAAATTAAGTACTGCTTCAGGAGACAAACGGTTCTCGATGTCATTTAATACAAAATCTAGAAGAAGGATGTAAACAGCTTTGCGGGAATACTCTTCAGCAGATTGGGCAGGCTGGTTATTGGCTCTGTGTGTTTGTCATGACACTATACTGGGACATTTAATTGCTGCATATAGTTGCTCAGATACTTCTTTTGCCTCTTCAAAAAACTGTCGGAAATCTGCCCGCCTTTTCCCTTTTTTTTTGTAGGACACTCATTGTATCATTTATGGCGTCCATAGCTCTTTTTAAATCAATTGATCTCGTTTGCAATACTCTGCTCAAAAAAGCGGTTGTACTTGAAAATTATAATAAATTTAAATTACAGTTCGGTTGTTTACGTGACATACACGGTATTTTAAATTGTCTTTGTTAATATTGTATTCGGGATTGCTTTTCTCTTTAGAATGTAGTTTTAGTTTGCAGTATACCGTTTTGTTTCTATTATACTTTATTGTCACTCCACTGTGCGTTTTATTCAAACCCATTAATAGTCTTTATTGAATTACACTTAGTACCTAAGAATAACAAACAAAATATTTAAGTACACTACCTACCTAAAACATCATGTTGGGGTTTCTACCCCTATTCGAGCACTGTAATGTAACTGATTGTTCGCTTGGTTTGTTTAAATAAAAAGCGTTTATCCGTCTTTACTCATTGAAATCAAGTTACGTACTAACTAATGTGACTTTGGCTACAAAACCGTCATACTAAATACAGTGTTGCCAATAGTTGCAACAAACAAAATGCTAAAGTAATAATACATCACTCAAACAGATTAGGGGTGTTTATTTAAAAAATATATCGATGTTTTTAATCGATGTATAACATCGTAACCCTCCATCGATGTTTTTCGATACATCGCTTGAAAACATCGATGTTTTTTCAACATCGAATACTTTTATGATTTTTTCAGGGTTTAGTAGTTATTGTAAGGGAGACAGTGTAATAAAACAAAAAAATATTAGAAATATTTTATTACGACATCACATATTACAAAATGAGACAAAAAATACTAAAGTCTAAATCAATACTTTTATTTTTGTGATCTGCTTTAAAACGAATGCTGTTTAGGCAGACTTTGTAGAAATAAAAGCTTACTCAAACGTTTACCCTGCAGTCTATTACTGTGCTGATTTACTATTTGGCCAGCCTTCGAAAATAACCGTTCGGATGGGACCGAAGTCCCAACAATAATCAAGTATTTGAAAGCAATTTTATATAGTTTAGGAAACTGAATTTTGAGATCGTTCCAGATTTCCAAAGGATTATCATTCACTCGTCCTACATGACTTCTCAAATAAATGGATAACTCATCAGAAATCGCATCTTCAGATAGCGTGGCTTTCCAGCTCTTATTTACTAATTTATTATGGTCCCATAAAGAATAACTCTCTTCTAATGTTTCTGATTGATCTGAATTAGATTCCGACATTTCTGTTTAACAGATAGATGACATAATGAAGTCCGAACAGCGCAACGTTTGCAGTAATCAATGCTCGTCGTTAGCAGTCTTATTGTCCTACCAAGTAGAAATCTTTTCCAGAGCGCTACCAATTTTTACTAAGTTGTCTCGTTGAATTTGTGGTGCCCATCATGCCTCCCAACCCAGCACGTGTCACAGATACATTGCATTGCAGCTCCAAGTTCTTTTTAAAAATTTGATGGCTCTTAGCGGATGCATTGGCAAACGCTACAACTTTTCTCATGTCCGAGGTATTGCAGCAAGAAAGGACTTGAAGTAGCTAATATCTAATTAAAAATGTGATTGCTGCACGGGCAAGGTTTGGCATGTACAGCTTTTTTGACAACTCTAGTACTGCACTCTGCATTTGAAACCGTAACCAAGCAATTGTCCGTCCCAATATCCACACACCATGTTAAATCTATGTTAAATTTAAGACGAGGTTTTCAACTATTTTCGCCAGTGCTACACCCGACAATCGAGATTCTACATCGCCTGTATTGTTATCCACTTCATCACACCTAAGCATATCATAAGTACCACAGAAAGTCTTAAAATCTTCCTTTATAACACCATTGTGAAGATATCTAAATTATAGGCTCAGTTGTGAGATACGTGATACATCTGTTGTTTCATCAAATAGAATTGAATAGTATATAGGTTAAGAATTGTACAGTTATTGACCGTTGATCTTAGATGTTATTCAGCTCACTGCAACATCAATACACAATCAGTTTTACAATAACTTTCATTCAATGTAATTATTACATGATTTCCTTCGGCGTCATTTCATATTTTTCAAAGAACAACGTCATGTCTGATACTAATATTGTGTACTGTAACATTTTATGCGATTAATTTCTATACGTACAATAATAACATAATACTTACGTTAATGGCCGGTTTCTTCACATTCCAACCAGTTGTGTCGATCCTGCTTCTAAAACAAACACATTCACTTAAATGCTCAGTTCTCTATACTTCATTAAATATTAATATTCACAATACTTTCGACGCCTCTCTTACTTCCAGGTTCCGCAGTTTGTTCAAGAACACATTATAAAATGGTTGGTGTCATAGTAGACACCACGGATCAGGTGTTGTTTTATTTTCCTTTTGAACAAGTAAATAAATGAAAGATATTTTAATATTTGTCAAGATTGTTTGTGATTATTAATAGTTAGCAATATTTAAAATTGCCCTTAAGTATTAGAGTTATATATATCAAGTTAAGACTGCTATTCAACTTAGAATAATTCCGTTTCTATTGCCCAGAAGAAGGAGACAAATGATCTCCGAAAGCTTGGTATAAGATAAAAGGAAGACCGAAACCTAATATATTTAAATAACAAGTATATAGGTTCTTTCACATTCTGTAAAATACTTTCCTGAATAATTCCCTTGCAAACATCAACTAATTTATTTTGCACATTTTTGCTGATGTATGTTGCACCAGATTCAATACGAAATTTCAATAGGGCTCTAAAATTACCTGCTTCTTTATTCACGTAGCGATATACTTTGACGACCACCAAAAATTATCGTTTTGACAATTGGTCGCAAGCGTTCACGATTTTCATTAACTTGTGTCGGTGGTGTGTTAGCAGAACACCATTTTCACCAAGCAAATCATCGAAGTCTTAATGGTTCTTTTATGTTTTAGGGGTGTTTTTGATTGTATGGCACCTTCAGATGCTACTGCAAACCAGCACACAGTATTTGCAGTAAAGATCCTGGTCTTTATGCGACAGAACAAGCCAGTGAAACTTGTCAAGGTGCGACCTTTGTGTATATTTTCTCTCTCTCTCTCTCTCTCTCTCTCTCTCTCTCTCTCTCTCTCCACTTGCCGCAAGTTGGAGCTTCCTATTAGTCAAATAACTTTCTCCCTAGTATGTCGATTATTTTAGCCCAGTCGAGTGGATTAAAGGCAATTTCGACATCTATGGATATTAAGGCGCAGTAGTCTTTGCGTCCTCAGGCTCCGCTATTCGCCAACTTCGCGAAATTTAGGGCGTCCTCCACAGCATCTATCGTACAGCGGCCCTCGACAAATCCGTACTGTCTGTCGGACAGACCGCCCATATTGTTAAGTTCTGTTAGTAGCCTTTCTTAGTAAGTGCTCCGGCAGCTTCCCAAAAACATTTAGCAGGCATATAGGTCGCCACTTCTTATTGCCTTGTTCATCTCTTCCTTTTTTAGGTATCAATACTAGTCTTGCAACTTTCCAGGGTCTGGGAAGATTCCCTTTGTCAGAAATTCGTTCATTACCGAAAGAATGATTTCCGGTCGAACCTTGACCGCCAGTCTTGCTGCCTCGGTCATTATCCCATATGGCCCCATGATACAATAAAACAGAAGATATGATCTCTAGCGGTTCAAATTACGTTCACTTTGCGCATGACGTCACGCCGAGAGTAAAAATTTAAAATAGTACGCGGGCTCTATGCGTTTTATATGATACAAGTATGATTAAGATGCCTGGGTAATGTATTTTGCTTGAAAATGAGCACCGTTTAGGTTTAATGAGGTATTATGAACAATATAAATGTAAAGAGTACTAATAAAAGTATTATTTGAAGTGTTTATTATGTTAGTAATTATTATATGTTTATTATTTAGTCGACTAGAACACGTAAAATAATTTCTAAAATATGAGGAAAGTCTACATGTTCCTTAACATGAAATTTTTGATATAAGAAAGTATGCGATTCAAGGGGGGAGGGGGGTGTGAGGGATGGGGGGGGGGGATTTAGGCGGGTGGTTTCTTTTAATTTATTTAATTTTTGAACGGTAAAAATTTTATTTAACTTTTTAAATAAAGGTAAACACAAAAATAACAGTTTATTAGGTTATTTTTATACAGGTTTATAATATACAGGTTATTTCTATACAGGGTGTTCATTTTTGGGCACTTTTGCAAGGTATCTCGCTTATTTCTAACGATAGAGGATTGCGGTTTTCGCGACACTGTGCTAATTTTTTATGAAACGAAAGATGGCACAAACAAAATTTTCATAGCCCTCTTGGTTTCTGAGGTACAGGGTGAAATTGAAAATTTGCACTTTTGGAACATCTACCGTATCTTGGTGGTCTCTTAACTTATTAAAAAAGTGAAAATGGCATTCTTGTATAATTTTTTCCCTAAAATCCAGTGGCGTAGTTTGTTTTGTCCCATTGCGGTCCGTTTTTCAGTTACATGTTTTTTTAATTGAACACCCTGTATATTTTTGAGTCAAAATGTAATTTTTCTTATTCCAAAATCAATGACGTATCACACTTATTCCTAAAGTTAAATATACAGGGTGTTCCATTTAAAAAAACATTATGTATGCCTCATAACTGAAAAACGAGATACCCTGCAAAAGTGACCAAAAATGGACACCCTGTCCAGTATGTTATAAAAGTTATGGCAAACAACAAATTTTAATCTTGTCTAGACTAATTGCAAAATATGAAAAATGAAGAATGACAATAACTATTTTCTTATTTAACAGTTTTTGTTACTTTCCTTTTTTTTAAGGTGCTCTGATTTTGATTATGTAAGTCCCTATTTAATTGTTTAATTCGAAAAAACATTCTTGAACGAAAAAATAATTGTTTACTTTTATCGGAACATGAAATCTCTGAACTCAAGTCAAATAATTTTTTTAAATAGTTTTTTCCCAAAAAATGTTCGTCAGAATTTACAGATTTAAAWTTTTTTTCCAAACATTCCATTTGACTCATAAATTCTGGTGAGGGTTTTGTGAGGCCCCCTTCACTAAGATGTGAGACCCATGTATAGTCTTGGGTGGATGTGGATGCTATTGAGGCAGTGGGCTCCTTAGTGGCATGGCATATGTAGCCAGCCAAATTTTCCAGACCATCATACTCAATGTCATTCATTTCAATACCATCAGATGGAATATTTAGGGATTCTATCTCATTGGATACAGACTTATCAACGGAAGCAAATAATTTTCCACATAAATTAACTTCATTGGCAAACATATCACCTGTTGCATCTTCTTCAACGTTGCCAAAACTTGATAGAGAACCTTCATTTCTTCCCAGAAGATACGACCGTAAACGATATCTGAACTCCAAAGCGTCTGGGTGGTCATGGAGTCCCCCTTTAGCTCTAATTGCCCCGAAAAAATTTTCCAATACGTCCTGGTTCAAACGGTATGTCAGGATATACTCACAAGCGAACTCAGATTTAAGTTCTTGAAATAATGACTGAATAGAGTTATTAGTCATAATGATTCCTAAAATAGATAGAGTGCAATATTTACATTGGTTTATTGCTAAGTATTGGTACAGTAAACGCCAAACAAAAACCGTTGCACGTCATAATACAGCTACCAGTAAATCTTATTAGGACGTGCATGGTGTCATTGGTGACGTGCAACGGTTTTTGTTTGGCGTTTACTGTATTAATATTTATACTTAAAAAAATAGGTACACCCTGAATGTATGTCATCAACGATACCATGCATGCATTTTCTTATGAAATTTGGTAGTGGTATTGTAACATGCATTCAAAGAATTATGGTACAGTATCAGTGTACCATACCTACCTTTTTGAAATGGAAGTAAACATTTTTTCCCCTTAACTCTAAGGTTTTCTATGGTCTTGGTCATTTCATTAAGTATTTTATCTTGAATTTCCAAAGATAATCCATAGGCCCTTGTTCTCTGTCTACTATCAGTCATATAATGCCTCACATTCAAAATATCAAACCAATCATTTACCTAAAATATAAAGTATACTATTACTTCTATGTACATATATCAACATTATTAATGATCAAACTTACCAGTTTAAAAAAGTCAGAACATTCAAGCCAGTTTTGTTGTTTCAAAGCACCACTAGTCCCACAACGACTTATGGCCATAGCAATTGTGTGGGAAAATAGTTTTGTCGCCAACTTCACTTTTTGACGAGCAGCTCCTTTGACATACAAGCTATCTCTGGAAATTTTATAACTAATTGTCAAGTCTGATGTTCCTGTTACATCCAATAACTCTTCAATTATTTGCTTATTGATCTCTTTTCCATTAACTATAAATCCGTGGTCTACAAAATTATTTCTTATGAGTTTTATTAAATGGGGCACATCAGCTAAAACGTAAACTTTCTTGTTGTTTGAAGGGTTTATAAACCAAGTGTTTTGGTAGTTAATATTTAATGCGTTGTGCAGTGACCTGTTTCCACCTCCCAAGTCACTTACTACAGCCACAACTCGAAATCCTGAAAGATATTTTTTCATAAATTACTTAAATAAGAATAATAATCAATAAAAGTAATATTTCACCTGAAGACTCTGCATAGTCTATTATTTCCAATAATTTTTCCTTTGTCAGGGTAAAATCATAATCATAAAATACAGGTTGTTTCCAACTTCGAAATAACCCCCTTAGCATGACTACTTGGGCGTAACCATAAGGTTTTAATGTTTCATCATTAACTTTATCATAAAGGTATACCTTGCGGATTTTTATTTCGTCAAATGATAAAACACATACTTTGTCATGTGGACTCATATCTGCCAATTTCATGATATGAAAAACTTGTTTCAGGATGCCTGTGGAGATTTTTAATTTTCTTAGCCAGCTTCTTAAAGTAGAAACCGCAGGAAACGGGTAGCCTTTTTTTAAAAGTAATCTATAGGCTCTGGGACCTGCAGAATAAATTACAATTGATTTTGAAATATCATCAGTTGACCACTTAAGACGAGCTTTTGAACCTTCCAACTTTTTTAACTGTTCATCACTGAATAGTTACCCAATGATACTCTGTTTTTTTTCCAAAAATTCAATTTTTTTTAAGAGACTAGCTATCAACTTGTCCTTCTCAGAGTCTATTTCAAAATCAGTATTTGTCCTAAAAATTTATTTAACATTAAGTATATTAAGAAGCGTGGGTCACTCTTATACAAATTTGTATATAATACCAGACTGATTGCCTTTTAACAGAATCCTAGCATTAGTTAACGTAGGCTGCCAACATACTACCAAACCAATATTTACTAGTACCCGAGCATGTACCCACTTATTATAAATATCATATAAGGTGTTACGAGGGGGTATACGGGGGTTCTTATACAAATTCGCCTAAGACTGCCAGCAACGACTACCAAAACCATTTTAATTTAACTAGGCATAAAATATTAGTCTCATTACCCAATATTTTTCATAGCTGCAGGAATTAAAGCATGCTGAGAGTTCTCACCCTCACCAGATCTGTTAGTACAACCTTCATCCCATCGATTACCAGTCACCTCTTGAGTAACCTCAACACCACTACAGCTAGCCAAACTTTCATTCTTATTTCTAAGCAAATTAAAATAATAATTACATACTATACAAGTTTCATAGTCATTATACTTCGACTTACTTGAGTAAAATAGAATCCACAAGCTCCTTTCTTTGCCTTTTTTTTGGCGTTCATCTCTACTTGAGTTTTCTTGCATACGTACACGTTTTAGAAGTTGAGGCAAATTTTGAGAAGGCACAGCTTCTCTCTTCAAACTCCGATAATTTTTGGCATTGTACTGAAGTAATTCATGTTTCAGATTACGTACGTAGTCTTCCTGAGTGAAATGCTTTGAGCAGATCCTTGCGTTCACGATATTAAATTTGTCCTTACGTTTACACAACTTCACCCACTCAAGTGCCATTTTTT
Source organism: Rhyzopertha dominica (assembly GCA_025024175.1). Taxonomy (NCBI): domain Eukaryota; kingdom Metazoa; phylum Arthropoda; class Insecta; order Coleoptera; family Bostrichidae; genus Rhyzopertha; species Rhyzopertha dominica. The sequence continues at coordinate 10,184,825 of QCXZ01000086.1, read as the reverse complement.
TGTTTTTAGGGAATGTAAAAAAACTTACATTTTTTAAAACAATTTTCGCTTGATTGTCTGAGTGGCAACCATACACTGCACATCTCATTTTCACTGCAATTATCTGTATTTAAAGGATAAAAATACAATAAAACACGCAGGAACTAATGCAAAAGCATGGAAACGTCCATAACAAAAGTGGGCGTGAACTCTCGGCGTAACGTCAGCCCGGCAGCCAGCTGATCGCCTGGCCTGCGCGGTATCGTATCTTCTGTTTTATTGTATCATGATATGGCCCGGCAGCTTTGCCGATTTTAATTCTTTCCACCGCATCTTCTAGTTCTTCCTTCTTAAAGGATATCACGTTGAAGACACCCTTCCGCCCCCATTCCAATACAGGCCTCTTCGGGAAGAGGTCTTCGACTGCCCTTTCTTCCTCTGCCACAGTCGGCGGGACTTTATACCACAGGCCCCAGGGGTCTGTGTCAACTTCTTGCATTCTTTCCCATGCTCTGCCCTTGGCCTTGGCAATTTCTTTCTTAAGTTGTTTCTTCTGTTTCTTCATATTTCCTCGCAGCCTCTCTATTTCCTCCTCCTTGCCAGGTTCGTCTTCTTTTTTATTAAGCCTTAATATTTTTCGTCTGATTTGCTGGCATTCTTTTCGACGGGCTCCTATCTCTTCGGACCACCAATACACTGGGTCTCATTTCCTTTGGCCCCGCCTCACTTTCCTCGGCGTTTGGTTGCAGGCGGTCGTCACTGCCTCCTCCAGTGACTCTGGGGTGGCGACGCTGCGTTGGTCTATTTCGTCAACAATCCTGTCTGACAGCGCTTGGCTTTTTTTTGGCCGACCACTTCCACCGCCGGGTAGAACGGTTTTGTCGTGTCTTGTTTTCCGGCCCCTCAGTATCAAAAATTATCGGCATGTGGTCGCTGATAACTTGGTCCTGTAGGACTCGCCACCCCCTAACCCTGTTTGCCAGGGACGATGTCGAGAAAGTAATATCTATCCCTCCGTACGAAGGTCAGCAGCCCTCTCTCGTTGAGGATAATCATGTCCCTTTCAGCAATCAGGTCCGCCAAAAGCGTCCCTCTCTCGTCCTTGACCTGTGATTTCCACAGGAGGGATTTGGCGTTGAAATACCCTGCGATGATTGCCGGTTTCCTCGCGTTGTCAAGGCATGCCTGCAGGCACCCTAGATATATGGCTCAGTGTCGTTACATCAACACGACGTTTCATAAACATACCGATACATCAACATAGAGTTTGTAAGTCACGACGTTTCATAAACATCCCAAATCACACGATACAAGATAAGCTGCAAATTTTATGTCGATATTTTCAGAACTGCTTATATGTTGTTCACTTGTACGTTATGGCACTTTAGAGCTACAAACTATAGGTAAGGTAGTCAGTAGTTCTAAATAATAATGATAAAATAATAACGAGGCGCAGTTTATGTATGATTTATGCGAAGGGCTTTGGTTATTGGAGCTGGGCCACACAATGTTTGTGTTATCTGGTTTCTTGTAAGTATGCAATTATATGCCCAATTTGTCATATATTTGTTTATTTAATTTTTAAGTGTCCTTATTTCGCTGTTGACCATAGCCTTCAACACACCTTTCAGATTTTTTAGGGTTGTGCGATTTGCCAACCCTCCTGGATTAGGAAAAACATACTTGATTTGGATGCTAATTTTTCTATTTTTCCGAACGCCTCAGAAGAATGCTAATACGCTGGTCATTCTTCTCTTGTGGTAAGCTTGCCATGGAAAGAAAGAGAACATTAAGATTTATTCATATCGAGACAAATAATAAACTTGCCACCTGTTGTGTTGATAATTTCATGCGTATGAAAAACAGTTGGAATGTATGAACCTTAGAGCTTCCAGTAAATAATTGCACAATTAGCCTGTGTCTTAATTCTAGTAATTTTGTGCCAACTTCTGGTGAAATATATTACATATCCTCGACAAGTAAATCAGGATTCATGTAGGTGTGCCATAAACACATACAGGCAAAGTCAAGTCAAACGACTTATGTAAAGTATTTTTGCACGTCCAGTTCAAGTCGTGTGCAAAAATATTACCACTAGTGTGTCACATCGAGCCGTTTGAAATGGAAATGGGAGATTTTTCTTCATATATACGAGTAGAAAGAATGGGATAGGGAACAGTTGTTTTTGGTAAATCAAGGCCAAATAAACATAAAGTGCGGTTGTTCATAACTTTAATGGGAGGTGAGATGTACAATGTTCTGAAAAACTTAATAGCACCAGAAGTTTCTAGTTTAACGAATTCAGAAGAAGAGAGAGGAGAGGACTTTAACCCAAATGCACTGTCATTGCAGAAAGGTATAAATTCTTTCAACGAAAACAAGACATGTCGGAGTCTGTGGCATCATATATAATCCGATCATGTCAGCTAGCAGTCTTGTGATTTTAAATCATTCTTAGATGTTGTGTTCATAATATTTCATGCATGTGAAAAAAGTTGGGAGTTGTAACCTTAGACCTTCCAGTAAATAATTTTACAGTCAGCCTGTCTTATTTCTTCTAATCGTGTGCTTACTTTTGGTGAAATACATAAGACCACTTACAATATCAAAACAAAAGAAAATATTTATTAAAAAAAATTAATGGAACATAAATATGGGACACTCTGTAATACTGGTTCTGCAAAATGGACATTTGGCTGCCACTTCAAAATTGCACACATTATGTGTACAAAAACCACAAAGTAAATGTCCACGATGCAAAGCATATATAATTTTAAGAGTGTTACAAAGTTTATATTGTAGGGGGCCTTCATCATGTTCTTTTGTAAAACAGATTATTATTAAGTTTTTCCTGTTAATAATAATGACAAGATTATTCATTACCAGTATCCTCCAAAACAATGTTCCAGTAACGCACTTGGACATGTTTTTCTGGTGTCTCGTCCACCCAGTCTGCCTCGAAATCCTTTTCAGGCAAATGAAAATCTATAAAAGAAGGGTACACACTGTTTAATATGTTTCTTACCACTGAAAAATAATGGGTTATTCATTGTAAAGTACGTTTTTTTCGATAGTATACCGATATATCGACAAGCATATATCGATAGATATCGATAACCATTGATATATCGATAGTTGCTCCCAGCCCTAGCAAACATTACTCGCGTTATTAGTAAAATTTTAATTGTTATGCTTAACATGCGATTGGAGAATAAGAATGTATCATCTATGGTGAAGCCGTGGCCAACATTATGGTGAAATAATTTTCATAACATAAATGGTATCGATTAATTTTTTGTTCATAATAAAAATTTTACCATTACATTCATTCCGTTTTAATTGAAAAAAAAAATATTAGAACTTAGTAATTGTTTAAACTTACCGTCAACATTGTCTGGCTGATCATTATTTTCATCAGCCTGCTGATGATTAGCTGAAAATTAGCAGTCAGTATGAATTTATAAAAGGTACATCGTTATTACCTATGCGTTGTGATTCTGCAACAGCCTGCTGTGCATTGTCTTCTATGTGTTGATGTTGTTGCTGGTGCTGTTGTACACCCAGCTGAGATTCTATGTTTGCATTTTTAAAGTAATACATAAATGTAGACTAAAAATATTTAGAACTGTGTGTATAACTGTTACCTCCTGCTGCTACTGCTACTGCATTTGCTTGTTCCTGTTCATCTGCAGCGTTTGGATGTTCGTCATCTATATACAGGATATATTTACATAATACAGTTTACATGACAGTGTGTATGATCTTCCTTACTTGGTGTGATATCTACAACGTCTTGGCCGGAATCTCTTTCTGCAGCTACTGAAAATAAATATTTGGATTACATGGAATAAATTATTTAACTAAAATGCTTTTTATATTTAATTTCTATGTTAGCTGTTTTAATTTCTCACCATGAATTTTTGATTACCCCAATTTTTATTTATTTTTATAATTTTCAAAGATATGCGAAGTTTTCCCTTACTTTCTGGAGTAAAAAGTTGTTCTAATCCTCCCATAGTGTAGCTTAAGTGACGAAGAAAATGATTCACGTCACCATTTTCTTGTAGGAGGTTTTGGGCAGCAGCTGTTAACACACATTTTAAAAGTATTAATTTAAAATTGAAAGCTGATGCATTTATATCCAACTGGACTTGTTATAATTAATATTTTCTTCAAAAACGTAATCTTGAAGTTGTCAACTTCATTAAAAATATATAAAAAAAGCTTTCAGCTACCTAATAGTCATTATGAGTACCAAAGTAAAATTGCAGCTTGAACTAGTTCTGACTTAAAACAGAAAGCACCCTACATGCAGCATCACAAGTATAACATTATCGATCAAATAAATAATTACGTAGTATTGGACAACTGAAATTATACATTACATGTATTATTAATAAAGTGGATTAAAACTTCGAGATTGGACTGTAGAGAAAAGTATTAATTATTGATTTGTCATATGAAATGTGTTTTACATATTCTTCTGTTGAGTGTTGTGTAAGACCTTCGAGCTTTTCCCGTCTTTGGAGACCTTGCAGCAGGCGCAGTAGGTCAAATGCCCTACCATATTCTAAGTTCTGTAGCTGTGCTTCCATATTACATATAGGAACATCACGCGAGTTTATCAGCTTAGTCTCAAGAGGTTGGTTAGTTTGACTGGACGTTATGACTTCCTCGGTGTCCATCTAAAACTGAAGTAGATAAAATCTGAGATAACTGAAAATAAAAAGCCAGATATAGAAGATAAATCTTTTAACAATTCGTTGTCTTGTAATAGTTCTTCTTCTTTCTTTGAAGATTGATCGCTTCTTATTAACGATAAAAATCCATTCTCGTCGACCTCATATTCTCCAGGTACAAGTTCATCCGCTCTACCTAGAATTTTTGCTTCATATTCTCGCAATTCGTTTATTAACCACTCCACGTCATCTGCTTTATTGTTTACGAGTTTTGCTTTGAAGTTATTCAAAACTTTCCAAGTGCATTCAAAATCAATGAAAGATAGCATCTCGCTGTCATTTTGCTCGACGTCTTTAGTTGTAAGATTTTCTATAGTGTTTTGGACTTATTTTGTGTAATCTATTACGTTAGGATTATACGGATACAACCCACAATGCTTGAAACCCTTTCATTTTCTATAGCTTTTTAAATACTCCTGCAAAGTTACTTTTGTGAGGACGGATTCGGTATTTTCAGCTTGCCATTCTCTTACAGCTTGACGCCAATAGTATTTTAATGGCTTAAACACTGCCACATCAGAATGCATTTGGAGGCAAAGCGTACAAGATAATACCGTTATCGTCGCAAAATTGGCTGGTTTCAAGTGACATGTGTGATCGATGTCTATCTATTTGTTGAGAAGTTATCCAGTCTTGTAAAGCATTAGCAACGTATTTAAAAAAAACACGTCTAACCGCATCCATCCCATATCAGATTTTCCCAAAATCCAATCTTGTGGCATACTATCCGCAATTTCTCTAGTTTACTTGATATAATGATACACAATACACGGGGGGCATAAACGTCCTTCCGCAAAAAACGCTACAAGTACAGTAATATTAGCTTTTTCATTGCCCATTTCACTTCAAACAAATTTTTGTATCATTTTGGACCGAGCACACGACCTGTTTTCAGACATAAGCTAAAACCACTTTCATACGCGTTGAAAATCCTTGTAGGGTCGCTTAAGACATCACTCGCTCCAATGTCTTTTAAAAAATCTTCTAGGTTTCAAAACCACGATTTGATAAACTCTTTCGTCAGTTTAGCACGCGATTTATGAATTGATTCTGCAGTGCGTACAGAAGTTTCAGGGTGCCTCTTAAGAAATTAAGAATACCATTTCTGCCCTGGTTTTCCGTCTTTAAAGGAGGTCTTTATTTTATAATCCAGCACTATCTTTTGCACGGTGACAAGTAATTCTTGCTTCATAAGAGGGAAGCCAAACTTAGCTAAATTCATTATCCAGTTGACAACTTTTTTCTCATTTTCTCTGTTTAAATACGGATCTGGGCCTATGTGACCAGGGTTTTCAGAAACACGCCGGGAAATTCAGTCCTGTAGTGATGAACGAGGTACATTGTAAGTTCTAGAAGTTTCCCTTTGCCTCATTTCTAACAGCATGTAAGGCTTTTTGCATATTTTCTCCCGAAAGTCACATTTTCTTTTTTTCACCATAGCCTGTAAGCACAAAATTCCATTTTTTTCATAAAAGATTTTGCCAAAATTGGTTACAAAATTTCAGGGCCGACTTATAGCAATATGTAAAATTTGTTGAGTTGCTAGTGGTCAGCCACTAATGGCAGCGCCACTCTAGTATTACGTTAGAGAACGGATACGTGGTAACGTTACTTACAAACTTTGATTCAGAACTTTAGTGTATTTCCTATAAATTACCTACGAAAATTTTAACAATTTAGAATCACACGATCTTAGGTGCATAGCTGATGGCATTCGCTTGTGCAGCGTGTGACACTAGGTCGCCGCGGTAGTAGCAATCCAGGGACGTACCTAGGCAGATAATTTACATGTCTCCGCCTAGTGTTCTGCATTTCAGTTTGCAGCGTGTGTCACGTGTTGTGTAGTTGTGTTATCACTGTATACATCCACATCCATCCATTCCAAAAAGATAATTTGAAAAAATACTTGCTATGACTTTCCAGTGAATGAGACCTTTATCGATAAAAAGAACAAAATGACTTGTATGATTAGAGTATTTAATTATGGATTTGTGATTTAGTAAAAAACATGGTATAAATGGAGTTTATTTTGGTTTAATGGTTCATAATATTCTTTATGTCATATCTTTATGTTTTATAGGGTATTAGTTTCCTCTTTTTATTATCAGCACGTTATTTTTCAAACCTCATTAAAATGTTTGTTAAGTAAATAAAAAAGATTTATTTTTTGCTACCAATATTTTTTATCTACCGATTTGTATAGTAATCTACCGGCTCCAACCACGACCTGGTACAGACATGTAGATAATGTGCACAATAAATTTTATACGAAAATAATATATATATATATATATATATATATATATATATATATATATATATTTTTATATATATATATATATATATATATATATATGTAATAATATTTTGTAGTAAAAAATTATATTAATTTTTTAAAAGTTATGCAATACCTTTATTATTTAATTCAGCTACATGCTGTAGCCAACAATATTGCAATATTATTGCACACAACCAGTAACAATGAATACAGATAATAAATAGAATCAACCATTTTGAAAACTTCATCTGTTTCTCTTGTAACTTCACTGTCGTTTTCAGGATTAGTGCCTGCTTTATACAGAACTGATTTAAGTAGCGATAACATTTTCAAATATGGAGTAAAATCTTTGCAACACACCTTTCTAAACATTGAAATGAACCTCAATTATCATAATTAAATTTAACACATTTATCATTATTTCATTAAATTCATACCGGAAAATGCTCTTTCCAGCGACATATTGGAGTTGGGTAACGTTCTTCATATTAGCACCTTTCTTTTAAAAGGAAATTGAATCATTAGGAATATTTCCTCAAAAGCTATTTCCCAGTTAATAGCCAATATTAGTATATTGATTTTCCAATTCTTCAATGGAATAGGCAATAGCTAACTGCAATGGAAAATCTCTAAAATTTTTCACTTTATTTAGAATTTCTATATGTCGAGGTATACGTTTTAAAAGCTCGTATAGTAAGGCTTTTATAAAGGCAGCGCATTTTTGTTTAACTTCGCCTTCCTCCGTTGTTGTAGGTTTTGCAGGCTTAAGTTCTTTGCTGAAGTAATAACCCAAATTACAGTCCCTTGGTGTTAAGTAATTTATGTCACACTGTAGACTTTGTAATAAATAAAAACCCAACATGGTAGTCTGAATTAGGATTCAGTTGATAAATTTGTTTCAGAATGGGATCTAAAGAATTGTAAAATTATTTTTTTTTGTTTTCATACGGTTTACTCAGTAGTTTGCTGTAAGGCACCTTTCCTTCTCGCTAGACATATAAAAAAGGTTTGTAATTCTAAAAATTGTCCTAAAATGTTATCTACAGCTGTGGTGTACTGAGATAGGAATCAAAAACGCGTGTTCTATTCACGATTTTATTCTTTCAACTGGTTCCATAGCCGATAAGAACAGTGTAAAAAAACATAGAAAAACTCATACAAGAAGCCCGCCTTAGAATATTAAAGATGGAATATACCACATTCCTTCCCCTTAAGAAATTTCAAATTATTAATTTTCTTAACTTACAATTAAGTATAATTGAGCCTCTCCGGCGCTCTCCTATGCGTTTCGGCCTGCAGTTAGGAGAAGTCGACATTTTAAATTTTTTAACTTCTTGGCCAAAACATGAGGAGGTGAAACGGCTTCTCTTACCAGAAAACTTTTCAACAAAATATTGTGGACTCATCAACGATGAAGGAGTATGGAGATTTTCCATTGTCGTTAATTAACTCCTGGAGAAAGAAAAACCAATTACGTTTCGTATTAGTGCATCACATTTTGTTCTGTGAAGACGAAGAAATGCGGCGTTTTCCATGCTCGTTGATAGTACACCGGTCAATGCTTCTGCGACGCCTTTTTCGGCTGAGAAACGGAACACGCCTTCGGATTGGAAAGCGGGTCGGAAGGGTTGAGCAATGTATGATACGGTGATGACGTAAGCGCTTAGCTTGACGTCAAACGGTCTCTCGGGTAAGAACCTATGAACACAATTGTTATGGTTAAAACGGCTATACAGGAACAAAGAAAGAACTTCTATTCTAAGTTATGCAACGGCCCCCATGCGATGCCCAGCTAAGCTAAGCTACGGTTATGTAATTACGGTGCGAGTTAGAATATTGAAAACTTGAAAATAGTTTTTAAAAACTATTTATTTCAGAATTACAGCTAGACTACACGTATGTATGAACTTAACATTAAGAATATCTAACAACTACTACCGTTGTTCCCTGGTCTCGTAACCATGACGACAATGTCGACTCATCATTATATCAGGTCAGGTTGCAGTTCCTGGCATAACAACAGGTTACTGCCGGTCACGATGGGTCATCGTAACATCATAACATCGTGATGTTACGGTGTTATAAAAAAACAGTCTACTGTGTTACGGTTATGGTGCAAGAAACGGTGCGGCAAAAATGATGCAACTAGCGGTATAAGAAGCCGTGCAAGCGATAACAAGACTGAGTGAGCGTGCAATGTCTGGTGACGCCGGTGGGTCAGTATTAATAAGACGGCATGATGGGGTTACGTGGGCACATGCAAGGGACGGTGTCAGTGGTGGATATGCAAGAAATAGTCGGCCGTCATTTAATCGTCGGTTACATAAGCGCAAGTTGTTCATCGGGCACGGGCCGTCTACAAAGCCTAKCATGCGACAAACACCCAGCAACCCCCTTGTACAGTCAGACTGAAAAACGGACCGCCTACAAAACCTAGCATGCGGTGCGCCTTCAGTCAACCAGTGAGGCGTCGATGTAATTAAAGGTTACGTAAGTTGTTCACAGGCACGTGCCGCCTACAAAAATTACATTTCATTCTAACTTCAAACGAACTTAATTATTTAATTTTCTTCGGGACGTTCATCATCCTCTCGAGTCTGGGTAGCGCCGGATTACTTGGGGTTTGCAGGCCTCTCTCGCCGATCTGCCCACATCGGAAGAAGAAAAGGATCCATGGGTAGGGATGGGCAAAACGGATCAATAGAGTGATCTTGGTCAGTAAAGTGATCCGGTACAGTGTTTCGGAACATTGAGATCCGTTACAATCCCAACCCGAAACATATAACAGGCACAACCAACCATAATAATTAATTACTGCTTCATTAAATTGGTTAACTAGGTATATAAATTAAGTCATTATCGTTATTGAAAAACAAAATAAAATCTCATTTATTAACAAAAATAAACTAACAAATTCTTTAAAGGACGTATGTATTACATATGTAAAGAAACTTTCATTCTAAATTAGTATTTAAAAATATTATCTGGCTTGCTTTCGTATTTTTTAAGCGGCTTCTCATAGCTCTTATAATTTCCCCACTTTTCGAGAAAATACGTTCACAAGCAACTGACGTTGACATTAGGCACATTCTTCTTTTAACTAACTCGTATATTCGCGGGTAAACATTTCTTCGCTGATTCCACCACAGCAAGTGATCTGCGTTTCTACTAGTAAGTGGTTCGTTCAGATACTTGTCAATTTCTACAATAGAACGTAGAACTCGTGAGAGCTTTACTAGTTGCGACTTTGCATCAAAAGCTTTCCATAAAAGCGAGCTGTTGTCGCCATCTGATTTATGTTGGAGAACTGTTTTCATCTACATTTTCGTTCTCGCTCAGAATTTTAATAGAGATTACCTTCTTTTTTAATGAAATTTAAACCTCTTTGGCCTTGGCGACATCAACAAATCCATATTTTTTAAAACGTGGGCCCAACAGAGTCTCTTAGCACACTAATTCATTTTGTTTTATGTTAAATTTGGGTTTATTCTTAAGGCGTTCAGTAATCTCGAACTTAACACGTATCGTGTTTTGTACTTTTGTTAAATCAGTTTGTGAGTCTTCGAATGAACTTAAGTGTGTTTCTATAGCATCTACTAGCAGCATTTGCTTTGAAACTGACACATGTTTTTCGGTACTTACTTCGTTAGTTACGTCGTTGAATATTTTTAATACCTTAACAGCAATATCTGCTATTTCCCATTCTTTTGTAGTTAATGAAAGATCTTTGGTACGGTCAAGCACAGCTAGTATAGCAACGACGGCATCTTTCCGTTGTAAGTCTGGATAACATATACCAAGAGGAATTCCACCGTGTACAGACATCAAGCTTCAATTTTAAAATAGGTAGAGTTACCTGTTCTTGCGTTTGCTGCAACTTGAAAAGAGCGTCTTTCTAAATTTTACTAATGTTTCATCAATTTCCTTCAAGCCGTTTCTAACTATGAGGTTGATGGTGTGTGCAAAACAAGCCAAATGACGCCAGTTGCCGTGTCGAATTGCCGCCACTTCATTGGCTGCGTTATCAGATACTATCGCGACAATTTTGTTTTGAATTTCCCTCTCTTCAAATTTTGTACGCAACAAATGAGCTATGTTTTCCGCGTATGCCGATCACCGTATTCGACGCAATCTAATAGACAGGAGCATAATTGAGTTTCTTCATTTATCCAGTGAGCAGTTATAGCAGTAAAATTAGCATTATTGGTGGATATCCAGCTATCAGTAGTAATGCATACCGCTTGAACATTTCCTATTTTTTTTAATTTCGTCTGTTGTCTTATTGTATAACTGTGGTATGAGACCATTCGAAATAGTTTTACGATTTGGTAGCTTGTACCCTGGACACAGCATACTCACAAATTTTCTAAATTCCGGATCATCAACAACAGACAACGGTTGGTATTCTTTTACGATAAGACAGACATAACAGTTGCTGATCCAGTTCTTTGGATTTGTTGAGCGAAATCCGGTCTGTTGCTTACCGTAAATTGCTGCATATTTGTCTGGATCCTTTTTTTTTATACTAACGGCAACTCAGATCTTTCAACAGTGGAAGTAGAGCTAGTTGACGGAGAAGCTGCTGTTGATGAAGAACTCGCATTCAATTCTGTTGTAGTCGTAGATTCATCATTCCTGTATATGGATATTCCTAAAAAGTATACGCTTTAAATATACTGTTTATTAATGAAAATCCAGTTAAGTAAAACACCTGCCTATATGTTTCAAGCGCATATGTTGCCAGTAGAACCACCTGCATAAAGTAATAAGGTAGAGCAGTAATTGCACTTTGCTTTGTTATTTTTCTCTTTGGAAAAATGATTCCAAATTTCACTCCTCTTTCGGCTGGTCATATTCATTTAATATAAACTACCCGAAAATTAGAACGATAATAATGATTGAAGCCGAAAACGAATCCTAGGTTAAGTAAATATAATGTAATAAAGCAAACATTTTTCCGAACAGCCTATCGAAACACACGTACCCGGCGCCGACAGCACCCGACGAACACCTACGTTTGGACAAGTTGATTTATGGGATACTGCAGCTGCCGAGTGCCCATTGTTCGAAATCGAATCGTATCAATCCAAACCGGGACGACCCTTGCTGACCGAGTCACGAGATCGAGATTATGTGAACCGTGTACCGGATCAGTTATGGAACAGTGATCCGGCTCAGTTAGAACCGAGCGAGATCTGGAACACTGTACCGGATCAGTTTCGATTTAACCCATCTCTATCCATGGGTTTAAGCAGGTGCCTCGGAAGTGTCCCTGTTCCTCGCATTGGCCACATCCCAGCCCGTACGGTCATGTAACGGGGAGGCGAGCCGGACCTCTCCCCCGGATATCGGTTGTAGGTGCCACCTCGCATGGGTCACTAACTCCTCAGTGGAGTTTATGCGCCCATTTCGTGCAGCGGTACTTGGTCTGGTAATATTGCTGCGTCGGATGTCCGGTTAGTAGTTCCCCATCGTGGCGAACGTACCCGCCGATGTATTCGACTTCAGTGTTATCGTCAGCGGCGGGAATTGGTTCAGTGCTGGATGATGAGACAGCTATTGTGTCCGGGCTCGATGTCGTGGTACTGTGGCTGGGCTAGGGACTGGTCGGTTCGGAATCGGTCATCTCGATGGTGGTAGTCTGGCTTGCTGCCGATTGGTTCGGTGTGGGCCATCTCGGTGCGATCCGCCTCGATGTAGGTCGGCTTGGTGAATAACATCTCTTGTTGGCGGGCTTGAAGGAGCGCTTCATTCGTTGGGTTCCGGGGTGCGGAGAAGAGACCGCAGTTTGCCCAGTGAGGTCCTCGAGCTCTTACAGAGCCACCTCCATCTTGGTAACTAGGTCGGGAGTCGCCAGTTCCAGTGTGGGGTCTTCCGTAGTCCCGAATTGAACCAGAAAAGGTCTCACGGTCGGAACAGATGTCTTCGGCTTTATAGTTGTCAACGGCAAAGGGGTCGGAGTTTTGGTGGAATAGTTGCGTGTACAGCTGGTCATTCTCTGAAAGTAGAAAGTGGGGAAGGCGGTAGCGATAATACGCAATTTTCGGGTTCGAGGTAAACCTTTCGCTTATTCCATACATCGGTATAGAACGACTCGTTGTCCTTTAGCGAGTCTATATCGGAAGGCCTTACGTGGCAGCCATTTCGCGGGGAGAAGTTACTGGGTGGTTTCCTGTAGCTCGCGCAAACATTCTTCGAGCTTTGAGTTCCAGTTTGGAATCTAATTAGTTTTCATACTAACTTTCGGATTTACATCTAATACTTGGTTTGCTAAAGAAAATCCAATACAATGGTATTCAATAAGTATACTTGCCTTGCAAAAATAGCAAAACTGATTTCGGGGAGTAGTCTAAATATTCATGAAGTGTTGTTGTTGGATAAAGATGATATATTCTTTAAAAGCGTGGTTTTTTCTCTGCAAAATCGTAGCTACAAATTTTCCTTTCGAGTATTTCAGGCTATTCGCTCAAACAAAAGCTATTTTTTAGAATACTTTGATCACGAAAAGATTAAGGTACATGGCGAACCAAAGATATCCAAATCTACCTTACAAGCTGTAATCACCGTTTTAAGAGAAGATGGTAAGGAATTTCAGATTTTTTACAGGGAGAAAACCTCTTTTTATGGAAAATTATGCCAACTTCTGGGCAAGAAAAACGTCGTAAATAATAGATATACAGGCTTGGTAAGGAATTGAATATTATACAAAAGTAAGAATTTAGGATGGCAATGCCATCTGTCAGCATTACACTGACATGATGACAAAGCCACCTAACTGCCCGTCAGCAAAAAGTGCCGTGGGGGCCTGCTGTCAAATTGAAGTATGCAGTTGCATGCCAATTTGTCAGGCTACAGGTCACTTCCTTTAGGAAGTAGTTCCCGTTAAGGCAGTTAGGTGGCTTTGTCATCATGTCAGTGTAATGCTGACAGATGGCATTGCCATCCTAAATTCTTACTTTCATCATACCATTGCATTGGTTATATAAGCAAAACCAGTTCTATGCCGTGTTGTCTACATTAGACCTAAACTGCACTGATGAGCTGTAATGACAGCGAAATAGTACTATCTGCAGTTGGTTGAGGTGTAGACAGCACAGCATAGACATGCATTTTTATGTATGTTGGTTCTTGCCCGTCAGCAAAAAGTGCCGTGGGGGCCTGCTGTCAAATTGAAGTATGCAGTTGCATGCCAATTTGTCAGGCTACAGGTCACGTCCTTTAGGAAGTAGTTCCCGTTAAGGCAGTTAGGTGGCTTTGTCATCATGTCAGTGTAATGCTGACAGATGGCATTGCCATCCTAAATTCTTACTTTCATCATACCATTGCTTTGGTATATAAGCAAAACCAGTTCTATGCCGTGTTGTCTACACTAGACCTAAACTGCACTGATGAGCTGTAATGACAGCGAAATAGTACTATCTGCAGTTGGTTGAGGTGTAGACAGCACAGCATAGACATGCATTATTATACAAAAGTGTTGGGCTCAACCAGAAAGTTCCTCAAACTCACCCACTATGGGGATTTCTCATTCAACGCCACATTTTGACGCCTATAATATAGACAAGTCTTTGGGCTTTTCTCCGATAGAAAAGTCGCAGGAAATCAGATGTATTACTGTAAAAAAGAACTTATTTGGTCGGTTGCATCAGACAGACAAAAACACGGAAATGTCTGACATGTAGTCCGATACTAAATTAAATTCAAAAGACGATTTTCAGCCTTTATCGTTACTGCAAGCTGAGGAGCAACTGATCCCTGTTTTTGATAAACCTTCTACTTCAGCTAATATTACTTTCTCTGATGATGAACATTTTTCTAGTTCTCTCGATGAATTCGACATTACACCTTTAAATATAAATGTTCCCAAACCGTTAGGTGATATGACTCCTTCTACTAAAGATATTCCTCTTCCTGAAAATTCAATAAACGTTAGAAGTATTCCAAAGTCGTCTTTTAAGAACTGTCATTATTATGGAAGGTTCTTTTAAAATTTCCGACGATGAGTTGGGGTACTCATTTTCAATAACGGCAAACTGGTTACAAATAACTATCCTTATTTTCTACGTAAGAGAATATTTAAGCAAGTGAACAACAGCTGTCAGCTAGGAATGAAATATGTCAAATATTCGAGCAAGAACAGTAAAATTAATGTGTTTGCTGAATGTATACATTCAGATCGACAATGTAAGAAGTTCAAAATCATATTAGATGGTAATTCCGTTACAGTGTATAGCTCTTCAGTCACAAAACTAAGTTAACGACTTATTTAAAGGGAATTGAACGGACTATTGCAAGGCGTGACATTGTGCATAAAAAAGCCAATGAATTACAAGGAACGGTGTCTCTTGGAATGCAATAGTGCCGCTGCATTACGTGGCAATTTACAAAACATCAAATCTGATGCTACAGTAAGACAACTCAAAAGTGAAATAAACAGATCACGTGATCGTGATCAAAATGATATTGTCGATATGCTCATGATGCAGCATGATCACAGTCATTACATCAAACAGGTATCAGTGCCATTCAACTTAAAATTATATAGCCAACAGCAATTGGAGCTTTTAACAAAACAAGCTGACACCAATATAACTGTAGTTTGCTTCGATGCTACTGGAGGAGTAATTCGGAAGCCTTCGATGGACACGAAACGAATATATTTATACAGCGCGGTGGTTAATGTTGGCAATACGAAACGGATTTGCCCAATTTTTTAGATGATCTCAGCTGAACATTACTCCAAATATATATATATATATATATATATATATATATATATATATATATATATATATATATATATATGTATATATATATATATATATATATCATAATATATATATATATTATGATTTTCGCACATTCGCAGAAGAAAATGACAAGTGGCCACCGTTTAAAGTAGTCGTATCCGATTTTCAGCTTTGCTCGTTTGCACGCCGTAGTCAAAGCATGCATTACAAAGACGCTGCTCGAACAGCTCGAATTTTGTTTTAATACAATTGACAATGATATAGTATTACCCGCAGAGTACGTCGATTTACATTTATGCTGCTCGCATTTTATGAAAATGGTTGCGAAAAATATTGATCATTTATCTACATCTGACAAACAAAAACTTTTATTTGAGGAATTGATTGCGTCTGCAGTAATATTCACCGACTTCGGAGCTACCAATGAATGGTACGCAAATTTGGTCATTTTACTATCATCACCGGTTTGCAATCATCAAGTTCAAATGGCGCATGAAAATTTGATGAGAGTGTGCGATAACCTACAGTCAGACCAACTGGAGTTTGCCAGCTATGATAACGTTGGCTTGCCATTCATTGGAAATGAAGAAAACAAAAGCCAAGGACCTATTCATGCAGTCCCTTGTATAAACACTTCTAGAGGTTAGCCCATGTAATTAGTTCAAGACTTGAACATGAAGCCAACGAAGACTTCGAAGAGAACACTTTTTATAATGCTCAAGTTTTAGAGCTCACCACTAGAAAATACCTTCCGTATTACTGCCTGTGGGGTGCAGTTATGTTAAAAAAAATGCGGCTGTAATAAGGACAGATTGAGCAACGGTCAGGTTGAGAGCTACTTCGGTTATGTAAAGGGCAATACATTAAATGGCGAAAGAAATATAAGATGTTCACGCGTGGTGCGCCTGTTAAGGGAAAACGTTTTGGCTATTTGCAGGGAAGAAAGCCTTTCCATAGGGAAAACAAACCTGTCAAGCAAGCGCAAACTAAAAAATATAGACGATGACACGAATGAACATCTCTCCCAGGAAACGTGGATGAAAAAACAAAGAACACGTTTTACCCACTTCCATAGGAAGGTATTTAAAAACACACGAAACCGACGTGGGCGACAAATAACAAACCTCCGATGCTGTAGACTATGACTTTACCAAGTGTAAGTAACATTAGCGACGAGTATTGTCCATGTGCCTAAACCATTTGTGTAATGGAGGAAAACGTTTTGTGTCCATTTACGAACCTTGAAAAGTTTGATTTCAAGTCATGTGACTTTAATTTGTTTAAAGAAAGGCTCGAGCAAGTGTTTATTGTGAACAACATTACGGTAGCGGACAGAAAACGAGCCATTTTTCTCTCCTGTTTAGATGAACAGAGTTATAAGCTGTTAAGAGATTTGTGCACTCCTAGTTTGCCAGCGTCTAAAAAGTACGACGATCTGATAAAAATCTTAAGTGAGTTTTTCTCGCCAGTAAAATCAGTATTTGCTGAACGTTTAAAATTTTACCGTGCTGTTAAATTACAAGGTGAATCCGTTGCGGAATGGAACGCATTAGTGTCCTATTGTGGCTTTAGTGAAGCTGAATTACAAACTGTATTGCGCGATATTTTTATAATTGGATTGGGCGATAATTCGA
>QCXZ01000086.1:10157174-10167345 GCA_025024175.1 Rhyzopertha dominica | reverse complement strand
TTTATCAATAAATTTAAGTAAAGTCAGAAATCGGTGTTTAATTTATTAAAATAGCTAAGTAAACTCCGTGCTTCGAAGGTATCTCTCGTCCCGAAGAGAAGATCAACGTGGGGAGTTAGCCCCTACTTAAATTTCTACACTCCGGTGTAGTGGTGGCAGCGAACGCTATCCAAAGACAGAGGTCAGAGGGTAACATTTATTTTCATTCTATACTCTTTTAAAACTTCGGACCACTTATGTAAGTTGTTTTGTAAGTCTCTTTCGTTGGATGCAAATAATGCCAAATTGTCTGCAAAGGCACACTCGGTTATTGTTACAGGTTGTAACTGGTGATAGCCAACCGTAACTTTTGTCATTTACACATTTTATCATACCATCCATTGTTATTATGAATAGCAATGGACTAAAATTGCCCCTCGTCTCAGACCATCATTCGTTTTTAATTCCCTAGATTGTAAATTTTTATGTCTTACATAGCTTCTAGTACTCTGGGAAAGGCTTTTTATTGCAGCTATCAGACCGCACTGAACTTTTCTGTTTTGAAGGGATGTCCAGACTTTTCTTTCTATACTGTATCAGACACTTTTTCAAGATCGATGAATGCTATATATAGTTCTGTATTCTGCTGCAATGATTTATGTATTAACTGCTTAAGTGTAAAAATGTGGTCCTTTATGTAAATCCGCTTTGAGATCCTGTCATATTCCCTTCAACATGGTTTTTAAGCTTTCCTTATAACACTCTTTCATAAATTTTTGCTGTTGCACTTAGTAAAGTAATCCCTTTATAGTTTTCACAATTTAACTTATCTTCCTTTTTGTGTAGTGGTACAATCCTTCGGTACTT
Organism: Rhyzopertha dominica; assembly: GCA_025024175.1. Taxonomy (NCBI): domain Eukaryota; kingdom Metazoa; phylum Arthropoda; class Insecta; order Coleoptera; family Bostrichidae; genus Rhyzopertha; species Rhyzopertha dominica. Next base: position 10,166,499 of record QCXZ01000086.1, on the reverse strand, counting down.
TGTGATCTTTCCACGCTTTCCTACATATATCTCATTAACAGCACTCCATTTTGTCCTAACCCTTAACTGCGGACGTAGGGTTTTCTAACGTAAACGCGGACGTGCCGTTTGGTAGACGGCAAAATATATTAGGGCAAAAAACCTAAAAATTTTCTAAATAAATTTTGTAACCATATTTTTTGTTAATCTTTGGGTTATTGTACACTTAAAGACTTAATTGAAGAAACGCCTAGCTTTGGCACACGAATTGGGTAACAGTAGATGGCGGTAACCAATTCGTTACAGAGCCGATAAACGGCATTGCGCCTTCCTCCGCTAGGAAGCGTTGGAGTAGTTTTCCTAAATATAAAAAACGAACAATCAGGGCTACGGTCTTGATGACTTCTTAGGGTAATATTTGCATATTTAAATGGGCATTATGGACCCGTCCGCAACCACAGGTAAAGTTTTAACAAAGCAGTTTCTTTGAACGGCCGGTAACGTATTATGTGAACGCAAAACTCATTGCAAACTGAGGAAAGTGATGGCTAATATTTATCTTGAAAATCAAAACCCACATGTTTTAATATTTAAACAATGCAGGAACAAAATATAATTTTGTGTAATCTTTTTGCTACAGCTATTCCTGTTATTATGTTGGTGGACCTTTAAGAATGAGTTTCCAATAATGAAATACTTTACCTTCTTTAGTGTCAGATTTATATTTTTGATTGGCATAATTTTGGCGTAAGCTTGTTTTGCTGTCACTTTAGCATGAATATTTTGTTAGTTATTAGTTAGATATATATATAGTCTTTATACTTTTTCTTAGAGAAGGCAATGTTTTTCACTAAATTTGGAGAATCACACTGCCTTTCAACGCAAAAACTTTGGCAGCGTCAGCAGCATAATTAGTTTGAAAATAGAAAAATGTTGCTAGTCTTTATAGAGAATTTTACGTCCTACATTTTTAGTCCATAATGCCCATTTAAATATGAAAATATTACCCTAATAAGTCATCTAGACCGTATCCCTGATTGTTCGTTTTTCTATATTTAGGGAAACTACTCTACCGCTTCTTAGCGGAAGAAGGTGAAATGCTGTTTATTGACTCTGTAACGAATTGGTTACCGCCATCTACCGTTACCCAACTCGTGTGCCAAAGCTAGGCGTTTCTTCAATTAAGTCTTTGAGTGTACTATTGCTAAATTAGATGATAACAAAAAAATATATAAAATGGTTGATAACAGGACTAACAGGACTAGTTGTTTTGAAGTGTGCTTTAAATTGCAGTATGTTCAATACATGTGAGTAAACAAAGCAATGGTATAGTTTTAATACTTTTATTATATGGTACATGTTTAAAAAGGTTGTACAGTTACAAAAAACCGTTCACCATTGGATTTACTATAGTTGACGTTTCACTTTCATCATCACTGCTTGCTGATTGTTCAAAGTTATTGTCGTGATCAGATTTGTAAAATTTTCATTTCTACTTCATCAAACCAATTTAAAACTGTTTCGGAAAACTGAAGGTCCGGCCATTTGCCGCAGCAATGAGACTACTCGTTAACTAAATCTCTAGAATGCCCCCGTATTTTAAGACAAGATTGGAAATCTAAGAGATAAATGTACTGATATGGAAGTTAAAATGGATGAGGCCCTACAATATTCCAGGAAAAACAATTTGCGATTCTTTGGAGTGAAGGAGGAAAGGAATGAGTATACAGTTTCTAAATTGCTGCACAGTTAAACGAGTTCTTCCCTAATATTAATATGTGTAACAAAGATGTCGATAATTGCCACAGAGTTGGTAAAGAAAATGGAGTGCATTTTCGGCCCATACTTCTAAAGCTTGTGAGCTATTGAAAGAAAAAATTTATTAACAAACAAGCGAAACTTCATAAAGCAATCTATTTAAATCAGCGAAGATCTTACTGGAGCTCGATACCAGTTACTGAAAATGGCACAAACAAAATTCTCCAAGAAGGATGTGTGGACATCTAGCAGAAGGGTGTGCATCAGGGTCAACGGAAAGATTTCTGTGGTCAGCACAAATGGATGAACTTAATAATTTGGTGGTCGAAAAATGATGCTTAGTTGTTTTCTTTTTTTCATCTATATGTATTTGGAGTAATACTTCTTTCCTCACCATTGATTGATTGATTTATAGGTATTAGTGTAATAACGACTACTGTCAAATCCCACTTTATCTGTTTTATTTCACACATGTATTTCTAATATTTCAGTATATTTTAGTTTAGGGTTTACTTTCTTAATCTTCACCATTTTTGTTAATAAAACTGATTTGTATTGGTGTATGAATGACTATTTGTCATATTCTACTTTATTGTTTTTTTTTTAACATACATGGACATTTGTATTGGTTTCAAATATTTTCTTTTAGTTAAACTAAGTATATCTACCATTAAAATAATACTTGTTTTTCTTTCTTTTGTACTTTCGACATGGAGCATTGTATTGGTTGCTACTGCTTTAGCTGTTGAACTCTTATTTATTTTCTGCTTGTTTTTTACTACTTCTATTTCTGAAGCATTTAATAAAAGTTGCAAACATAAATGTTAGATCGCTGCTGAACTGCTTTCTAGATTTTTCAAATCTCATAGATAGATGTGATTTTGACGTGGTTGCTGCAACGGAAACTTGGCTATCCAGTATTATTCCTTCGGATGTTGTCAATCTAGATGGTTTTAGATTTTGTATTAAAATCATTTTTTGACAAAGATACAGGGCACTTACAACATTTAAGATCTGAAAACCTCAGGATTCTTGGGAAAACTATAAGCAGCTGAGATATTTTGCACTGGCTTCAATCCGCCGCGAAAAAAAACATATCTGGCTCATTTACATGAACAAACTGATGAAAGTAAATTTTGGAAATCCCTACATTCTTTTTAAAATACACAATAGTAGTAGAAAGCGCGAAATTCCTATAAATTTACAGAATCAAGATCTTATAAACAATTATTTCATTAGTGTTTTCGAAAAAATAATGAATGTTAGAATGCGATAAATTATTATAGCCAAAACTGCTTTGACTTCACCTTAAAATTTGTCTTTGACCTTGATAACGGAAAAGGACTTAATACTGGCTATGAAAAGTCTCAAGGCTAATGCTGCAGGATGAGACCATATCTCTTTAAAGCTGTTTAAAATGTGTTTTCCTGCAATTAAAAAATATATAGTGCACATCATCAATAGCTGCATTGAACAAAGCTACTTTCCTAAAACGTGGAAAACCTCTTTAGTTATCCCAATTGTGAAAGTAAACTATCCAAAATCTATCTATTAGTCTTTTACCCGTAATGTTAAAGGTAATGGAAAATGTATTACACAAACAGATATACACGTATGTAGAGAATAATAACATTTTACCATCGTATCAATCTGGTTTTCGCAGAGGGTTTAGCTCAACCACAGCTCTTTTAAATATGACTGCTAATATATTCAATGCTCTTGACAAAGGACTAGCTACCTTAATGGTTTCGCTGAACTACTCTAAAGCATTCTATAAAATAGATCATGAAGTTGTGTGCTCAAAATTGAAATTTTATGGTTTTGACTATGCCAGTGTTGCCTTGTTTAAATCTTATTTGACTGATAGAAAGCAATATGTTTTTATTAATGGGATATGCTCAACATTTGGTGAAGTTATATCAGGTGTTCCACAGGGTTCCATACTCGGACCCCTGTTATTTATCATATACGTGTCAGGGAAATAAAAGTAATAAGATGCCACTGCTAAAAATAATAAAACAACAAACAGAAAAACTATACAATAGTATTCAATATGAAAAACAAGAAAAAAACACAAACATAACTTGCTTAAGCTTACCATATATACCACCACTCACACAAAAAATAAAAAACCTACTAAAACCACATAACTTCCAAATTACATATAAACCAATTAACACAATTAAACAATTCTATACACCGTTAAAAACAAGAACACACACAATATACAGTATAAAATGTAAAGAATGTAACAAACAATATATAGAACAGACAGGACAATACTTAAAAAACAGACTACAACAACATAAAAATAATAACAACTACACAGCTTTAAAAAACATCAAGAACAAACTGACCACACTTTTGACTTTGATAATACCAAAATTATTACTACGGAACAACATAAACATAAAAGACAATTTTTCGAAATGATACATATTCAAGAAAACCTAATCACATGTGTAAACGGCAGGACTGACATACAAGGACTAAGTAATACCTACTACACCGTCATTTAAACACACCCTCCCACCGTCACATTTACCATCCACAATGATAGCAAAGGAGCAAACTTGAAGGTACATTTTATATTAATATCAAAATTGTAAACGTCATATTGATTTTCATAATAATTTGTCAATCTACAAAACAAAAATATTCGACAAAGACCTAAATTATAGGTCGAAACGTTATATTATTAGAAAAGAAGTGTCTTTAATTTATATTAAAAAAAAGGAGCCAGAACCTACAAATAAATACAATAAGAAAAATTAACACAAAAGGACTCCACAAGATAAATATCAACATCTATATATTTACAATGTTTGTGCATCGTCAAAAAAGAAATCAAAAGTTATAATTGAGATATTCATCAATTGTATATGGACACATTTCAATTAATAAATTGGTTATCTCAGATTTAAATTTTCCTACAGGTAGTTTTTAGTTCCTTAGGTAACGAGTTGTAAACTTTCACTGCTTGTATTTTAAAATTTTTATGTGTTAATTTGAGTCTGTGTTGAGGTACAACTAGGTTTCCATTGTATCTTGTTTTGCAGTTGTGAAGATCTGAGTGTGCTCGAAATTGATTTTCATTCTGCCTAACGTGCAGAAGACATTCCTTAATGTAGAGTGCCTGGAGAGTCATTATCTTCATTTTCTTAAAAACTGGTCTACATGAATCTCTCAGTTTAACCTTTCCTATAACTCTGATAGCCATTTTCTCTAGTTTAAATATCAGCTGCCATTGCGAGGAATTACCCCACAGTAGTATGCAATAGCTCAGTTGGCTTTGAAATAACCCCATGTAGGCAGTTGTACTGATTTCTAGCGATGTTGTTTGTGAAATCCTTCTCAGCAGGTAGGTTATGGTAGCAAGTTTTGAATGGAGGTGCTGTATATGTTCAGTAAACTTGAGCTCTTTGTCAATCCATAGTAGATAAAAGATGCTTCTTATCGAGGAAGGCGGTAAGCCTGCTACAGAGTGCTATTTCAATTGGTTTAGATAATGTTGGTATTATTGTTATTGGTCTGTAGTTGCTCATATCTGTGTCATCTCCTTTGTTGTGTATTGGGATTACTCGTGAGAACTTAAGTATTTCTGGGAATTGCCCTAGTTGGAAACATTTATGTATGATAAGCGTAAGTGGCTCAAGAAGCCCTTTTCTTAGCAATTTTAGTAGTTTATTATTAATACCTAAAATATCCTTAGATGTGCTATCTAACATATTTTGTATAATCGTGCTAACTTCATTTTCGTCAACTGGTGTTAGATATATGCTGTCTGGGGTATTAAATTAAGATTATTTGGGGGGTAATGTCTTTTCTAGGTTTGCTGCTATGTTTGTGAAATAATGATTGAAAACATCTGGTTGTATTGGAGCTTCTGTCCTTGTTGTTTGTGTTTTTTCTTTTTTAATTAAATTCCAAACAGTTTTCTGTAAATAAATAACAAAGGTGTGCGCTGTGTTGTTTACACCAGGAACAATCTGAGGACAGCTCTTCTAGACGCACTAGCGATCCCAGACGTTTCGTTGGGGCGGCATTCATCGGCTTGCCGGTGGATGTCGCTCCCTGAAACTGTTTGGCTTTGCCTACTGACAGTTTTCTGTAAGTTATTTGTGTTTAATATTTGTTTTTCATGGTGTTTGCGATTTTCTTGATCAATTTTTGTCTTGTAAATACATCACATTGATTTTATTTCTTTTGAGAGGTTTATTTTTGCAGATTTTTCAAATTCTATCATAAAAGTTAAGGTGTTCCTTATCTGCTTGAGCTTTTCTGTATACCATTTTTTGCCTCGATTCTGTGAGTGTATGGTTTTTGTTTTTTGTGGTATATGTTTATTTAATATTATTAGGAACTGTTATTCACATCTTTGCTATCTTCCATTAGCACTTGCCATTCTACTTCTAGCAATTCAAATAGACAATTTTGCACATTTCTTTGGAATAATGGTCGGTATTGTATAATCTCGGTTTTGCTAGATTTGTTTTTTTGAGCTATTTCTACATCTACGAAAATTCCCCTGTGATCTGAGTAAGGAAAGTCTACTATTTGCACTATATGTTATGCAGTTATCGAGACAGGTTTCAGAAGCTGGTGTTATTTGTGTTGGTTCTTTTACTAGTGTCCTCAAACCATAAGAATTTACTGTTGAGATAAATTCAATAGTTTGTGCATTTTAGTGTTTATATCAAAGTTAAAATCTCCATAGACAAAAAATAGTGTATGTCGTTTCATTAATACATCCAGTAATTTCTGAAATGTTTCCATGAATATTTTAAATAGTGAAAGTGTTGATGGGGAACGATAAACACAGACTATTGTTATGTTCATAGTTTTTAATTCACATGCTGCAATTTTGCAGTGTAAGTGTTGGGATAGTTACATGATTTTTTTTAAGTTTGTGGAACAAATATTATCTTTAGTATAAATGGCTATCCCACCATGACCCGATTCCTGCCTGGTGTACTCACTGGACAGCTGGTATCCTTGTAAATTACAATATTGTGATGTTAATTTTGTTAACCATGTTTCACATAGACATAATACATCAACTCTATTGTGAAGCAGTTCAATTTCTAGTTCTTCATTTTTGTTTTGCACACTTCTTATGTTTTGTAGGTAGTATCTTAAACCTCTTTTTGTTTTTTGGTGATATAGTTTATTTGGACACTGATGAATATTGTCACTACATGAGCTTAATTGTTTAATTTGAGTTTCTGCTTTCTCAGAATTACTTTTATTGTTTACACATTGATTGTTTATATTTAAAATGGAGTAATCTGGTTGACTTGAATGGCATATTGTGCAAATTATTTAGTGTATGGCAAAATCCTCCTTTGATGAACCCAGGAATTTGTCACCCCTTCTGAAGTTAAATCTATCAAACACAAACACCTTTAGGCCAAGTGTCCGCGTCATGTATAACTTGTTTGTGGTCCATAGCGACTCCAACAAGATAACAGTTGTTATCTCTATTGACACGATAAGTGTCAACCTTTCTCACATATATTCTTCCATTGCAGTTCTAATCCTTTTGCTTAAATAGGTTTTGACGATATTTTCATTTGCAGTATCCTTAACTTACTTTAGGAATATCCAAATTTTTTTTTGTCTTGATGACTGGTCACTGCCCACCAAACTCCTCGTTTTCTTACTTGTCACTTGTTCCTACATTTCCAGATTTCTGTTTTCTTGATTCCCTGTTAACTTTCATGAAACCTTTTTCTTTATCTTCTGTCTCGTTTGTGGTACCATCATGTTTCTGATTTTTGCCCCTCATTTTTAGACGATCCTGTTCAGTTAATAACTTTATCCGTAATTATTTGCTGTTTTTCTTTAGTGTGAGAGTAAAGTTCTTGGATTTTATTTTCATTAGGTTGATGTAACTGGTTTTTTCAGTGTGTTGATGTTTCTTGCAGATTTCAACTGTTTTTTGTGGTGTCACTTTTTGTATTAACATCTTTGGAGTGAATGGAATTTTCCTTGATATTGTGGTAGTTTATATTTGCATGTGTTCAATTAGTGTAATTTTTTCTTGAAGGACCCTTATTATATACTATTTCTCAGTTATGATCGTATTTTTACCTTTAATTAGCTTMTTTAGTAATTTATTTTCTTCTCTGAAGAATATTTCTTCAGTAGKAACTTTATTTGTTCCATCATCTTCGGGAATTTCATATATGGGTGGTTTTATTATGAGTTCTGAATCAAAACACAATTTCACTCTGTTTGCACAACTCAAGTGGTATTTATATTGTGTCKCATTTTGCACACTGCACAGCTTMTTTGGTAACGTTTTTATCGCAATATTTACAATTTKTTTTCATTAACATGTGCTCACCATTGGCAGCCATTTTATACAGGCATATTATTATTATTTTTATTATATTCGATAATCTGACCTAACTGTCTTAAAGAACCATTCAAAATAAACAAAAATGATAATCTTTTCTCATATGTCTAAAGTCTACCGCTCAGAGACAGTGAAAACAAAGATTTACACTACCGTGAAAGTAGCACAAATAATGTAGGCATTGTAATAGGGCATCATGAAACAAAAGCTTTTATTTTGTTTCTAATGGATTTTCATTAACTTAGACCTTAATGTTTTAATAATTTTTTTAACACAGTGAACATGACATTATGGACTAGAAGTTTAAGTTGACTTAGTTTGAGTTTTTGTACTAGGCTCCATGTAAATAAAAAACAAACTGTGAATAAAAAAATATATAATATTTTTAAACAGTTTCTACATATAATTTCTTCATTTTACAAACAGTGCAAGAATCGTCAGAACACTAAACGACAAGCAACTATCGGAGAAAGTAAGAGACTTTATCTTCAATAACTATGGTGACGAGCCAATCATAACCAGACTATTACTGGCGAACCCTTCCTTGCCCGAAGACAACAAGAAAGGCAGACTGCTTAACAAACTGATCACACTGACGATCCCGTATCACTTAGAAGACGACGAAATATTTTATTTGGTTTGCCGTTACTCCAGGAACTGTATGTTGCGCCTGCAAGACAATCCAGACACAGTACGTTTGTTTTGCATCTTTCCATCTACAGTCAACTCTGTTTTGAGGATAGCGTTGCAGCATGATGACAATTTGGGATGTTGCGTCGTAAAATTGTTATATGTCATTGTCAAATTGCAGGTAAGCGAAGCAAAGCATACATATCTCTATTTTAGCGTTTCAACAGTTCTGTGTTGCATCTTATTGTAAACTGCAACCACCAGACATCGAAATCTGTAAATTGAGATATGTTAGAAATTATGACTTTTCTTATAGTTTTATGAAATTCAAAGAAAAAGGATACTTCTTAATGTTACCGGCGTAAATACTGGAGCCAAAAGATAGCTGCCTAAATTTCCGAATATACCGCACATACCATAAAGTACAAAATATAGATAGTTGCAGGTTATACTCTACGGCCATACTCAGGAAAATATTAATTACGGTTGCATTCTAACGTGTTCACAGATAAACAAATAACAAAAATATGTGAATTTCAACAATTATATATATCCAAATTCCATAATTCCCAGTTAATGAACTTCCGATCTTTGAAA
>QCXZ01000086.1:10131646-10157074 GCA_025024175.1 Rhyzopertha dominica | reverse complement strand
CGCCGTTTCCACCATCTTAATGCGTTTAAATTGCTAGATATACTTACCGTGTCAATAAAATTGCTCAATGCAATTGGGAAATACCTAAACCTCTGAAGCTTTATACACTGCCAGTTGTCTGTATGTCTAGACAGCAACATTACGGTCTTTTACTGGCCTTCGAAAGCTAATATAGACCATTGGTGATATACACTCGATCCATCTAACAGATACGATACACACTTTGTTAATGTCTAATCGCTGCGACACGCCATATTATGGCGGCAATACACCGTTTCCACCATCTAATGCGTTTTAAACTTGCTAGATATTCTTACCAGTGTCAATAAAATTGCCCAATACAATTGGAAATACCTAAAGCTCTGAAGCTTATACACTGCCTGTTATAGGTTCTGGCTCTAGACAAGCAAATACATCACGTCTACACTTGGCTAATTAAACCATTGGGTGAATATTTACTCGATCTATCTAACAGATACATACAACACTTTGTTGTCGAATCCGCTGCTACGCTCTATATAAGGGCGGCAATACATCCATTTCCCCCATCTGAATGCTTTTAAATTTGCTAGATATATTTTACCAGTGTCAATAAAATTGCCCCAATACAATTGGGAAATACCTAAAGCTCTGAGCTTTGTACAACTGCCTGTTATAGGTTCACTGCTCTAGACAAGCAACTACATCACGTCCCACTACGTTGGCTAATTAACCATTGGTGATTTATACTTCGATCTATCTAACAGATACATACAAAACACTTTGTTGTTCGAAATATCGCTGCGACGATACTATATAAGACGGCAAATTACATCCCATTTCGCAGCATCTAATGCTTTTAAATTTGCTAGAATACTTACCGTGGTCAATAAATTGCTCAATGCAATTGGGAAATACCTAAACCTCTGAAGCTTATACACTGCCAGTTGTCTGTACTGCTCTAGACAAGCAATACATTACGTCTTTACTTGGCTTCGAAAGCTAATTAAACATTGGCGTGATATACACTCGATCCATCTAACAGATACATACACCACTTTGTTAATGTCTAATCGCTGCGACACGCTATATATTGCGGCAATACACCCGTTTCCACCATCTAATGTGTTTAAAATTTGCTAGATATACTTACCCGTGTCAATAAAAATTGCTCCAATGCAATTGGAAATACCTAAAGCTCTGAAGCTTATTACACTTGCCCAGTTGTCTGTACTGCTCTAGACAACAACACCAATTACGTCTTTACTTGGCTTCGAAAGCTAATTAAACCATTGGGTGATATGCACTCGATCCATCTAACAGATACATACAACACTTTGTTAATGTCTAATCGCTGCGACACGCTATATAAGGCGGCAATACACCCGTTTCCATCATCTAATGCGTTTAAATTTGCTAGATATATTTTACCAGTGTCAATAAAATTGCCCAATACAATTGGGAAATACCTAAAGGTCTGAATCTTGTACACTGCCTGTTATAGGTACTGCTCTAGACAAACAATACATCACGGTCTACACTTGTCTTCGAAAATTAATTAAACCATTGGGTGATATACTCGATCTATCTAACAGATACATACAACACTTTGTTGTCGAATCGCTGCGACGCTCTATATAAGGCGGCAATACATCCATTTCCACCATCTAATGCTTTTAAATTTGCTAGATATACTTACCCGTGTCAATAAAATTGCTCAATGCAATTGGGAAATACCTAAACCTCTGAAGCTTATACACTGCCATTTGTCTGTACTGCTCTAGACAAGCTATACATTATGTCTTTACTTGGCTTCGAAAGCTAATTAAACCATTGGGTGATATACACTCGATCCATCTAACAGATACATACACCACTTTGTTAATGTCTAATCGCTGCGACACGCTATATATGGCGGCAATACACCCGCTTCCACCATCTATGCGTTTAAACTTGCTAGATATTCTTACCAGTGTCAATAAAATTGCCCAATACAATTGGAAATACCTAAAGCTCTGAAGCTTATACACTGCCTGTTATAGGTTCTGCTCTAGACAAGCAAAACATCACGTCTACACTTCGAAAAGCTAATTAAACCATTGGGTGATATACTCGATCTATCTAACAGATACATACACCACTTTGTTAGTGTCTAATCGCTGCGACACGCTATATATGGCGGCAATACACCCGTTTCCACCATCTAATGTGTTTAAATTTGCTAGATATACTTACCCGTGTCAATAAAATTGCTCAATGCAATTGGGAAATACCTAAACCTCTGAAGCTTATACACTGCCAGTTGTCTGTACTGCTCTAGACAAGCAATACATTACGTCTTTACTTGGCTTCGAAAGCTAATTAAACCATTGGGTGATATGCACTCGATCCATCTACCAGATACATACAACACTTTGTTGTCGAATCGCTGCGACGCTCTATATAAGGCGGCAATACACCAGTTCCCACCATCTAATGCGTTTAAATTTGCTAGATATACTTACCCGTGTCAATAAAATTGCTCAATGCAATTGGGAAATACCTAAACCTCTGAAGCTTATACACTGCCAGTTGTCAGTACTGCTCTAGACAAGCAATACATTACGTCTTTACTTTGGCTTCGAAAGCTAATTAAACCATTGGGTGATATACACTCGATCCATCTAACAGATACATACGCCACTTTGTTAATGTCTAATCGCTGCGACCCGCTATATATGGCGGCAATACACCCGTTTCCACCATCTATTGTGTTTAAATTTGCTAGATATACTTACCCGTGTCAATAAAATTGCTCAATGCAATTGGGAAATACCTAAACCTCTGAAGCTTATACACTGCCAGTTGTCTGTACTGCTCTAGACAAGCAATACATTACGTCTTTACTTGGCTTCGAAAGCTAATTAAACCATTGGGTAATATGCACTCGATCCATCTAACAGATACATACAACACTTTGTTAATGTCTAATCGCTGCGACACGCTATATAAGGCGGCAATACACCCGTTTCCATCATCTAATGCGTTTAAATTTGCTAGATATATTTACCAGTGTCAATAAAATTGCCCAATACAATTGGGAAATACCTAAAGCTCTGAAGCTTATACACTGCCTGTTATAGGTTCTGCTCTAGACAAGCAATACATCACGTCTACACTTCGAAAAGCTAATTAAACCATTGGGTGATATACTCGATCTATCTAACAGATACATACAACACTTTGTTGTCGAATCGCTGCGACGCTCTATATAAGGCGGCAATACATCCATTTCCACCATCTAATGCTTTTAAATTTGCTAGATATACTTACCAGTGTCAATAAAATTGCTCAATGCAATTGGGAAATACCTAAACCTCTGAAGCTTATACACTGCCAGTTGTCTGTACTGCTCTAGACAAGCAATACATTACGTCTTTACTTGGCTTCCAAAGCTAATTAAACCATTGGGTGATATACACTCGATCCATCTAACCGATACATACAACACTTTGTTAATGTCTAATCGCTGCGACACGCCAAATAAGGCAGCAATACACCAGTTTCCACCAACTAATGCGTTTAAATTTGCTAGATATACTTACCAGTGTCAACAAAATTGCTCAATGCAATTGGGAAATACCTAAACCTCTGAAGCTTATACACTGCCAGTTGTCTGTACTGCTCTAGACAAGCAATACATTTCGTCTTTACTTGGCTTCGAAAGCTAATTAAACCATTGGGTGATATGCACTCGATCCATCTAACAGATACATACAACACTTTGTTGTCGAATCGCTGCGACGCTCTATATAAGGCGGCAATACATCCATTTCCACCATCTAATGCTTTTAAATTTGCTAGATATACTTACCCGTGTCAATAAAATTGCTCAATGCAATTGGGAAATACCTAAACTTCTGAAGCTTATACACTGCCAGTTGTCTGTACTGCTCTAGACAAGCAATACATTACGTCTTTACTTGGCTTCGAAAGCTAATTAAACCATTGGGTGATATGCACTCGATCCATCTAACAGATACATACAACACTTTGTTGTCGAATCGCTGCGACGCTCTATATAAGGCGGCAATACATCCATTTCCACCATCTAATGCTTTTAAATTTGCTAGATATACTTACCCGTGTCAATAAAATTGCTCAATGCAATTGGGAAATACCTAAACCTCTGAAGCTTATACACTGCCAGTTGTCTGTACTGCTCTAGACAAGCAATACATTACGTCTTTACTTGGCTTCGAAAGCTAATTAAACCATTGGGTGATATACACTCGATCCATCTAACAGATACATACACCACTTTGTTAATTACTAATCGCTGCGACACGCTATATATGGCGGCAATACACCCGTTTCCACCATCTAATGTGTTTAAATTATAGGCTTGGCCGAGACCCGACATCAACAGTACAGACTAGAGCAAATGGTTTCGTAAACACACTTGTAAAACTAAAAGTAATAACTGGTGACGAGGGAAAGGAGATGAGGATATATAATGGTGTATGCCCTAAAATATATGGAAACCCAAAAATGCACAAAGATAACTATCCATTAAGACCAATAGTATCTGGGATAGGTGGTCCTACAAACAATTTAGCTAAGTTTATCGCTGATACGTTGAAAAAAGCATATGATACTGGTAATGACTATTATGTATCTGACTCTTTCCATTTCGCTTCAACAATCAACAACATAACCATTCCTGATAATTATATATTGGTATCCCTGGATGTAATAAACTTGTTTGGTAATATATCAAAAGATTTAGTGATTAGGGTTTTAACTGAAAAATGGGAGATAATAAAACATCAATGCAAGGGAATTACGTGTAAACTCTTTCTAGACATGGTGCAGTTCATTCTGACTAACAATTACTTCAGTTTTAATGATGAATTTTATATACAAACTTTTGGTTGTGCTATGGGCTCTAAACTGAGCCCTATACTAGCACAGTACGTCATGGACTACCTATTTGACAGTTGTTTACCAATAATAACGTACAGAGTTGCTTTTTTAAAAAAGTTTGTAGATGATGTCATAGTGGCACTGCCGAGTAATGGGGTTGATGAAATATTAAGTGTTATTAACAACTTCGACGAACACATAAAATTCACCGTAGAACATGAAACTGATAGAAAGGTACCGTTTCTGGATACATTAGTCACGAGAGATACCCAGAATAAAATAAAACTGGATTGGTATATTAATAACAAAATCGCCAGGTCTAGGGGTATGTCAAGTTGGCCCCGCCCGATCAAATTTTTACAATTGCTATATAGGGATAAATTGTGCTAGTTTTGATTAAATTTCGATTACACGTGATGTTTTTTACAATATTATAAGGAATTACGTTTACTTCAGCTCCAGTGTCCATTTTAAAAAACCGCTGCAAATTGAATCAATACTTCCACATCCAATTGTCAAAATGACATTTACGTTTTTATTTCTTATACTATAAGATTAGTAATCAGGTTTTGAGCATTTTTTCTCTACACATTTTTTCTAAGACAAACGGTCCTCGTGATATTAACAAAAATACATAAATTTTTAAAATACGTTTTTTTCAAATAACTCGAAAATTAACTAGACACAAAAATTACAAAAGTGCTTTCCGATCAGAAATTTTATTTCCTATATAATATCAAAATTTTAAAAAAATCGTACGAACAGGGATCAAAAATACGTTTTTTTGGAAATATCTTTTTTGTAACACGTTTTATTTCCTATCTGATAATATTTTGATTACTTCCACATCCAACGGATGGGAAGTATTGTATCGCGAAAAAAATTTTCAAGAATTTTTATTTGCTCATTCGCTTTAAAATGGTCGAAAACGCAAAAAACAAAATTTGAGCAAAAACAAATTTCTTGTCTGAGTGTCTGTGGTTTTGTTTGTGGACACGATAACCTTCGAAAGACTTAATATATGAACTTGAAATTTGGCAAACGTATAAATCTCAACTACCCAAAGCGATCTATTGTTTGTTGGGTAAGTAGGGTATCGGGAAGAGGGCGAATTTGGGGGATAACTACGCTTTTTGCAAATTTTTATTTTTTTACTTTTAATTTTATTATTCGTTCTTAAAAAAATGAAAATACCATCAGATAAGAAATAAAATTTCTCACAGTGTCTTAGAAAATTTATTCCAAATTTTGACATTTTCGAAATATTTCCAAATACCTATTTTGGACTCTGCCTCGTACGATTTTTTTTTAATTTTGGAATTATATAGAAAATCAAATTTCTGATCAGAAAGCACTCTTGTAATTTTTTGCTAAGTTAATAAATTCGAGTTATTTGGAAAAACCCGATTTTAAAAATTTATATATTTTTGCTAATATCACGAGGACTGTTTGTTTTAGAAAAAATGTTTAGAGAGAAAAAATGCTCAAAACTTGATTATTAATCGTATAGTATAAGAAATAAAAACGTAAATATCATTTGACAATTGGATGTGGAAGTATTGATTCAATTTGCAGCGGTTTTTTTAATATATTAAATATATTCGGAGATATTTAGGAATAACCGTTTTCTTTAAGTGACGCATTTTTGCTAATATCTTCTAAACAATTTGCTGCACCGAAATCTATAAGGGCGAATAATACTCGTAGTTATACTACTAATCACAGTTAGCCCCCAATTTCGCCCTCTTCCCGATACCCTACTTACCCCGAAAGCAATAGGTCGCTTTGGGTAGTTGAGATCTATACGTTTGCCAAATTTCAAGTTCATGTATTAATTCTTTCGAAAGTTATCGTGTCCACAAAAACAAAACCACAGACACACAGACAAGAAATTTTTTTTGCTCAATTTTTGTTTTTTTACGTTTTCGACCATTTTAAAGCGAATGAGCAAATAAAAATTTATGAAATTTTTTTTCGCGATACAATACTTCCCATCCGTTAGATGTGGAAGTAATTTACTTTTTGATCTTCAATCGTTATATCTTTGTACCATGAGTCACTGCTATGAACGCTGAACACCTTCGAACTCACTACTCTGATACTTTCAACGAAAAACGCATCCACCATCTTCTCCACTTCTTTCTTTCTCCTCTGCTAATTCTCTCACCATCTTGACTCTGCATGCCGATTTGAAGTGATTTAATTTTTCACATTGATTGATTCCGTGTTTGCTGCTGCATCTGCTGCAGTGAAACTGTCTTGTGTCCTCCCTTGCTAACCTTGCTTTTCTTAAACTGATTTTCCACTTACTACTTCTACTCTTGCTGTTGACATACCCGCCTGTAATATTCTTACTTGATCCTTCGTGACTTCACGAGCGCGACACAACTCTTCAGTTTTCTGTAGGTCCAAATTATCAACAGTAATCAATTTTTTCTGTAACGCTTTATCCCGAATGCCTAACACTATTCTCTCTAATCATGTTTTCTTCTTCGGACCCAAATTCACATGTTTTAGCAAGACTTTTCACATCTGTTAGGAAATGATCAAAAGGTTCAGCCTCCTCCTGTTTTCTGGTGGCAAAATATAAACCTTTCATAAATAATATTCTTCTTTGGGCTTAAATATTTTTCAAATTCAACTATAACTACTTCAATTTGTGTTATTACCATGTATGCGTAATTTTTACTCCTTCTTAGTGAAAAACAAGAAAAACTAGTCGCCGCCATGTTCTGTTATAGGGCCGTTCACAATTTTTTAAGTGTCAGTTTAGTAGCTTGTTATGGTACAAATTATGCCTACATACCCATCGCTGCACACAAAACCCCAAAATTTTGAGTAACTTTTAAATAAATCAAGTACAAAGTTCGTTCTAAAGAGAGAGAGGCTAGAAAGCGAAACTCTGCGATGAGGCTAGTTTGGTTTTCTGCATCGCCTACTAGCCTCGTCACGGGGTTTCATTTCCTAGCCTCTCTCTCTTTAGAACGAACTTTGTACTTGATTTATTAAAAAGTTACTTGTATTGTTATTGTACCGTAATAAGCTACTAAACTAACACTTAAAAATTCTGAACAACCCTATTTAAAGAACATGGCGGCGACTAGTTTTTCTCGTTTTTAACTAAGAAGGAGTAAAAATTACGCATACATGGTAATGACACAAATTGAAGAAGACAAAAGTCGGCATTTAACTGTGAAGCAATATTTATTATACGAGGTAAGGTTAAAAAATATTTACAAAAAATAACTTTAAACACAAAATATGATAATCTGCAAAAATTTTTTTTGGACACCCACCAAACTATTTTTAAAGACTTTAAAAGACCTACAATTTGACATATAACTTAAAGTTGTACTTAAAAAATAAATAAAATACGAGCCTGGGGAGTTTTAGGTGGCAGACCCTGTATGTTGCTGGAACTCTAGATGTTTCAATTGTATGTATAATTATTATATACCACACCATCCTAATGGAAGAATTTAAACCATATTTTAACTTGTATGCAATTATTTCATCTACAAATTGAAAACTGATCCATATTCTCCAAGTGGAATTATAGTTAATCAATTCTTCTTTAAGAAAATTATACTTTAAATGTAATCCACTTTATTCTTTTATTATAGATCACTTTTGGCTACAAAGTAGCCATAGTCAGTACAATAATAAAGTATAAATAAAGATAAAAGTAACTTTTATAATTAGTTTGACAAAGTCAGAAACATAGAATCAAGCAAACCACAAACCAAACGCAACCTGCATGCCAGCGCCAAAAACATAATATTAATTTAGATCAAATAAATAATTTAGAACAGGACAATTGAAATGACAAAAACCGTTTAAAATAGTAAAATTTTGTTTGCCAATAATTTTACTGATTCCTAAAATTTCAAAAAATTTAATTTTGATGATTTACTGCACAAATGTAATCAATTTTAATTGTCTAGCGTGGCAGTGTGTTTATTTAACAATAAATGGTTAGCTAATGAAGAATTTGTTGTTACAATATCTATATTTTTTTTCTTAGCCTCTAATTAAAAAAGGTCTTCCCGTCCAACATAAACTGAATTGCAAACACTGCATAAAAAACTATAAACGCCTGAATTATTTAAAACTACAATTTGCTATTTATTATGGACAAAACGGGAAAACACACTGCCTACAGTAGAAAAAGCAATATTTATTCCATGAGAAGAAAATAATTTAGATATGCTAACCGACACTTGACCAGCAAACTTAAGAGAAAACCAAACCTTAAAATTTTCATCAAAATGCAGAAAGAAAATTAAAATTTTGTTAAATACTTAAAATAGAGTTTTTCTATTAAATGATTTGGAAAATTGTTATTGAAAGCAATTTGGAGAATTACACCCAATTCTTTTTTGACAGTGGTATTTTAAAAAGTGAATGTAAAACAACCATTTTGTGTGAATAAGGATGTAATGAAAAATAAGAAATAACAACATTATCTATACAAGTGGATTTTCTAAAGATTTCGAAAGTAAGGTAACAAGGAAATTGGTCATGTACAATTAATAAATCTAAAAATGAAATTTCATTATGTCTGTTTCATAATTAAAATTGTATGTAATGATTGTAATGGTGCAGCATTTGGTTATTTTGATATAAGTCAGTGTTTTTCGAGGTACTTTTAATCCGTATTTGTTGACTCGAATCCCGTTTATCGCAAGAGTTCATCTCGATTGGCTACAAATAATTATGTATGTGCTCCCTCAATAACTGCGGACGATATTAGGAAAAAAGTACAAGCTCTTTCAAAACAGGGAATAGGCCCTGATACGATACCAGTCGTTTTCATAAAGGAATGCATGGATAATCTGTTGACTCCTCTTCAGATAATTTTCAATAAATCATTAGGAGAAGGTGTCTTTCCTAGAATCTGGAAAACTGCTGCGGTTTCACCTATCTTTAAATCAGGCAATCGGAGTTTTGTTGCTAGTTACCGCCCAGTGTCAAAGCTGTGTATTTTTGCTAAAATTTTTGAATCAATCATATACGATCATGTCCTCTTCCACGTAAAATTTCTGATTTGTCCTTCTCAACACGGATTCATGAGTGACCGCTCAGTGGTTTCTAATTTGTTTGTGTACACAGAATTTTTATTACAACAAATGGACAATCAACAACAGGTTGATAGCATTTACACTGACTTCAGCAAAGCGTTTGATAAAATTGATCATTTTATAATGCTTAATAAATTGGAAGACATTGGAGTGTGTGATTATCTTCTTGCGTGGTTTGAATCATATTTGTTTGATAGGAGTCAGTTTGTAAAGATTGGTAGCGTTAAGTCTGATCAAGTGGAAATAACTTCGGGTGTTCCTCAAGGATCACATCTAGGTCCTTTGTTGTTTAATATCTATATAAATGACATTTCCAATTGTTTCAAACATTCAAATTTCTTAATGTATGCCGATGATTTAAAAATCTATCGTTGTGTTTCATCTATAGACAACTGCAAGCTTCTCCAGGAGGGTATTGAAAGGCTGAAATCGTACTGCCAGAGTAATAGCCTTTTTTTTAACATTGATAAATGTTGCACGATCTCTTTTACCAGGAATAAGAGCATTATAAAATTTGATTATAGTATAAACAGTAACTTGTTGAATAGGGTAAATTCAATTAGAGACTTGGGTGTTGTATTTGATTCAAAGATGTTATTTAGTGAACATATTTCCTATATCGTAAGGAAGGCAAATAATAGTCTAGGATTTATTTTTAGAGTTTGTTCTGAATTTAGAAAATGGAAATCTTTTAATTCTTTGTTCATGGCTTACGTTAATAGTATTCTGAACTATGCTTCGGTTATTTGGAATCCCCAATATATTGTGTACATTAATAGCCTTGAAAGGATTCAGAACAAATTCCTTAGATATGTTGCTTATAAACTTCGTATAGATCTCCAGAGTACTGATCTTATACGTGAACACTTTCGCATGCTGCCTCAGGAGCAACGACGAAGTTTTGCAGATCTTCGTTATCTGCACAGCATTTGCAGTGGTGCAGTGGACTCGACAGTTATTTTGAGTATGTTGAATATTTCGGTGCCTTCTGTGTATAACACTAGGTCTCATAATTTGTTTTATGTACCAGTACATTTCACTAATGCATATGCAAACTCCCCACTTCTTAGATGTATGAAGTCCTACAATTCATTAAGCAGGCTAACTAATCCACCACTTGAAGTTGATATATTTAGTGATTCTGTATACTCATTTCGGAGAAAAATTTTTAAAGTGCTCCACCAATAAATTCTTCCGTTTCCTTTCGTATTTTGATAGTTTACTTCTTATATAATGTTATAATCGTAAATTAGGTGTGTGTCAAACACAGACATCTCATCTATTATGTAGACGGCTAATTGTTATGGCATGCGCGAGAAAGTATTGTAACGACCTGTAACGTAAGTCGCCATATTGTTCGTTCGTAGGGCAGCGAGTCTGCGCTGTATCTCGCTGGTGTGACAAAGTGAATGAAGATTAGCCAAATGTGCGACAGGTCCTGTTGTTTGTTGTACCGTTACCATGATGTTTCCATATTATAATATTTATTGTGCATGCGTCTGGCCCTACCTGTTCGAGGATTATTTATCACAAAATCTTATTACATTAAACTTCTAAGTCTAGGTATTTAGTTCTCTGGTATCAGCACGGAATTGCGTAGCCGGCATAACCTAATGCCTGGCCACGTGGCCATTCCTCTTCATCCTATATTACAAATAGCACCATGAAGGCGTCCGGATTTTCTGGTTTGGGAAGTTGGTCACCTTATACATGAATGTTTTTAATTCATTTTATAAATAACCTTTTTGTCATTTATAAAGGATCCTTTAATTAACATATTCACCAGTATTAACTTAAGAAAACAGTATTGTCCACAAAGCTTAATTTAGCAGGTGAGTCTAATAATGTGAACAGGGACTGAATCTATTATAACTTTACAACTTCAACTGGAGAATAACAATGCTTAACTGGAAATAGTAAGAATTAAGAAATCAGTATTGTCCACAAAGCGAAATTTAGCAGGTGAATCTAATAATGTGAACAAGGACTGAATCTATTACAACTTTAACTGGAGAATAACACTGCTTAAATGGAAATAGTAAAAACCGAGAAAAGCGATATAAAAATACAAAAACCGTGACCACAAGAATGGCAAGCGTACAAACATTTGTTATTGTATACCTTAATACTTACCAATAGTGTGGTCTTGATTTGCGTCAATTATTATTATTAACATGAAAATTAATACCTAATTTGATGTAAGTCATGAAGCAGTTGATAGCTTAGCAAGGTTTGCAAATTGCAATACATTTGGGGCCTACTGAAGCGCCATCAGAGAGTGTCTCTGGAAACTATACTGCCGTGAAAAGTTTAGTTAAATATCACTAGAGGGCTGGTTGCTACCTGGGTATATTGGCTAGGGCTGCGCATTAAAATCGATTAATCGTTTCGAATCGATTTTTTCACCAACTCGGCAATTTAGCAATTCAATCGATTTGTCAATTCGCATCGATTGATTCGATTAGATTCGAATCGATTTTTTGAGAATCGAGATCGAATTGATCTGTGCCGATCTGAATCGAAGAATTCAAACAAACGACCATCCATCAAACCTATAATAAATATCCACATAAATAAATGCGCAGGTGTGCAGTTGTGAAACCTTCATTGTACAAAACAAACTTTAATTTTTACTACATAAGTGTTTTATGAACTGAAACGTTTACACTTTAATAACGCTTGCGAATATCAAGGGCAGGCTGTTCAAAAATGTAATTGACTTTAACTTTGTATTTGAACAGACTCGTTTCAATTTCTGTTCGAATTAATTGAAACTGCATCGATGCAAATCGTTCTGAATCGCTTCCATACAAATCGATGGGCAACTATTCGATTCGAATGGAATCGTGTAAATTTATTCGAATGGAATCGTTGTGAATCGTTTCTAATCGAATCGACCCGAATCGATTCGCATCGAATCGATTAATCAGGTAAAATCGGGGATGAATCGATTTTTAATTCACAAGTTGCTGAATCGCGCAGCCGTAATATTGGCAAAAGATTGGCAAATGCTGCCAACTCTCATATCTCATCGTGACATTTCACGATCTCACAATGACAATAATTTGTAGCAAACATTGTATTAGTGATATCGCTCCTAGCATGCAATAGTGGCACATCTTTAGTTTGAAGTAGTCAAGAAAACCGCATTTAAGTAAAGTAAGAAAAATTCTAACAGATCTTGTGTTGAAAATTTTTGGAATGTAGGTATTTTATTTTTTGGGCATCCAAATAAAATTTGGGTTTAGTTTATAAGTTATAACCGTATTTTCAAAATTTTTAATATGTTACTATTGGACCATCAAGAAAAAATATGCAAACCAAAATTGTGTCACTTTGAAACAATCAGTATAGGTAGTTAACTAAATTAAAGTTGCCGTTTTATAGCTTTTATTTAGTTTATTGTAGTTAATACATATAAAGCAACAAACTTCAGTCTTACATAAAATTAATTAGATCATAAAAAAAACAGTATTTTACTTACAATCTAAGAAAAAAGCAAAGAAAAGCTGCATTAATAAAGGATGAAACTATTTGGTTATCATGTTATTCGTCATCATCGACTCTTAAACTTAAAATAATACTTTTTATTTTTTAATAACATTTGAGTTTACAAAGTACATTAAATCTTCATGTCTTTTCTTGGGTCTTTTCAAAGGATTTTCGTAAGCTTTTTCTAGGATAACATTATTTTTTAAATCAGTTCTTCTTTTTTTACCAATAATTTACTTCTCGAAATTCAGTCTCTGTATAAGAAGCTTTGCCGAATTTATTTTCAAGGCATTGTCTCTCTACTTTAAATACAGCTGCATTACTGAACTGAACGACCTGGCCAGATAAATCTTTTCCAAATTTGAAAGGGTTGAGAACGAATTGGTTAAGGTTTTCGCGGCCACGTGATGAGCTGTTCTCCTGACTCGGGTCTAAAAGCCGTCGTCAGTTGGAATTGCTTCCTAACGTTTCGCTAGCACGACTGGCAAGCTTCTTCAGAGTCCTTCTATCCCCTGTGCATATACCAACTACTTCACTCTGTAACGTGAATTTATTTACGTGGTAAATAGATAACAAGGCTACTATCTGGAAAAGATTATAGTGGAAAACTTAAAATCGAAAATAAGGCAGGTATCAAGTTGTTCTTTAAACTTGAATTTGTTACAAATTAAAATCACCTGTATTAGTGTGGCATTTTGGTTTAATTGTTGGTTGTGTAACATAATTTACAAAATAATATCAATCATCAGACGTGTACAGGGCATTTAAATATTTAGATTTTACATTAAAACATTGTAAATACGTTACAATTAAAAACAAAATTTTGATTTACACATACGTTTGGCAATAAAGCTATGATTAATTAGTTCAAACGCTCGATGGTAGTTCAAAGTTCGTCCGGTGTTCTGTATCGCTGTGTGAACCCCATAAGTTAATTAATTGATCCTGTTATTGTAAAAAGCTACAACTCTATCATAATTTATCGATTCTAACAAGCTTAAATATGAAAAGATGTTGACACAGAGCATTAATAATATTATATGATTTGTGGATGTTGAGTGAGCACTGCACTACTGCATTACTGCATTACCGATTTAGCGACCGAGATCGTAGTGTCACCGCCATACTTTATATTTCCAAATTCTTGTGGCGAGTTCATCATAGTTAATTAAAGAAAAGTTCATTAAACACATTTAAAATTTGGTAGGTATCAGTTTCATGAATAATATTAGCGACTGTAGCTTATGTTGTTCGTTTATTTTATAGTTTATTTTCTACTGTGAAGTGCGGTAAAGTTATCAGAACTGCGTTTGAAACAAAGATCTTAGAAAGTAAAAATATCGAGCAATGGAACACGCACCTGTGTTAAAATTAGCAGACTTGATGGAGTTTTCTATGATTGGCGATGAACATATAAGGTATTTCAATTTTATATGCAGTTAGTGCAAGATGTGCAAGTTGTTTTGTCGCAGGATTGGATTAAATTCTATAAGACACTGCGTAGATGATGAGATAAATTTTCGAGATGCTACGACGGCCAGCGCTCTGCTGGATGTTATTTTAACCAATGTCGTTCTTTTAATTAGAAGGCACGAACGTCGTCTTCATATGTTATTGAAGTCTCTAATTAGGATGCTTCAGAGGTAAGAAGGTCACCTTTCCAGGTTCGGCTGTCATCACAGTTTTGTCAGGTTCCAGAGGGTGTACCCCCATTTACTAGGGGTGATCAACGAAGACAGATTTGCTGAGATTTTATTGCTTCTGATGAACAGCCTGAACAGAACCAGAAACAAGCGTAATGGCTGTAAAGTTCTGTGTGAAGTGCTGCAGTTAACAGATGACAAGCTTGTTATGTTTTACGTAGTACAAAAGGCAATAAACTTCCTCATGTATGCGAATGCCACAATGGATTTGTGCATTCTTGTGAACCAATCTTTACGGTAAGTTGTTCAGTTATTATTCACAATATCCTCTACAAAACATTACTTCAGCATAAACAGATGCTATCCAAAATCATTAATTTAATGTTGTTAGGTTTTAATGTCAATTCTTCAATTGGATTTATAGGTATGGCCTAATTGAAAACGAAGATGAAGTTCTAAATTACATAACGTCAAATGTAAAACCACTGCTGGAGGAAGTAGGCCTTAGTCGGGATGTTCTGTGTGTTCTGCATTGTTTAAGTGAAATTTACGATCGCAAAGCGAATTTACCACTTTCCAATGCACTGTTTGGCGTGATGGACAAAATCGCAAAATACTCGTGCAGTACGCTGTTTGCAGATAAAGCTAGAAAGGTTCTCTTGAGAGTTCTTGCTGATTTCATGAATAACATCGGTGAGGACTTTCAAGTAAGTCATGAAGAAGTTGGTAAATTAGTCGACCAGCTTCCCAAGAACCTGCAAGAGTGGACATTGCCTGGACATGATATATTTTTTGTCGTGGTCCACATTCAGCACTTGCATAACAGGTAAGTGTTAATTTTAAAGAAAAATTTAGTTGTGTACATGGTTTTTTTTCATCTGTATTCTTTATCAGCACTTTGCATAAGCTCAGTATCCATCTATTTTTAAACTTAAGTAAAAGGAAGGCCCTATATTCTTTTTATTTCCAGATGAGTGTCATGTTTTCTTTTTCAGCCTGATCTGGACGAAACATCAAATAATGAAATCCTTGGTAGTAAGACTTTGCAGCCGTTCCTATATTCATCCCACCATCTTAAAATCCTTATGTTATTTGTATCCCGTCTTACTGGATGACACGGTCAAGGTACCTAAGGATGAATTGTGCGCGGCTGAGTCCAGTTTGCTGCCAATGGTTCAGTTCTGCCCAGAACCCAAACTAATCGATATGAAGTGCTCAGCACAGCTGAGGTGGTTATTTAACAGCACCGTTTATGACACTTTCAAAGATATGTTGTGCAGGCTGTTGTTAAACGAGTATCAAGATGATGCTGTGTTGACTGAGATTGCCAGACAAAGTTTGGCTGGTGAAGCCCTCTTGAACTTTATAGTGAAGGAAAGGGATGACCAGCTCGGCCAAAGGTAAGCCCAAAAACTTTTTTTTTTTTTTGAGAAAAGTATTTTGAAAATTTTTATTATACTTGACATGTAATATGTTTGTTAGGGTAGATAGTGACTTCAATATAGAGCTGGTAGCTTAGACTTCACTATCAGTTAACCAAAACACTTCTTTTTGTTTTTGCCATAACTTTTTATACATATACTGGGTGTAAATGAAATCTGGCTCACCCCTTAAATTGCCTTTAATTTTTTAGTGAGGAAAACGAAATCTAAGATATTTTTTATATCAGAAAATTGGTGTTTGATGACATATAGAACGACTTTTTGTGACTTCCTGTTTCACTGGAAATGACCCTAACTTTCGATTTTTAAATGGAACACTAGATATGTTTTTACATATTTGGTTTCTGTGGTTAATTCTAAGTACAAAAGACCTACTTTGGTTAGATTTGATAAACATAAAAAAAATATTTTATCTTTCAAATAATAGTGTAGTAATGTTGGTCCATTTACTTTTAAATAGTATTCTAGGGTGTAAGAAGTACAGGTTTGATAATCGCAGCACTCTAGATAATAAAATAAAATTTATTTTGTTTTATGCCGTTCATTAAATCTAACCAAGGTAGGTTTTACCAGAGAATCCAAATATGCTAAAATATACCTAGCATTCCATTTAAAAATCGAAAGTTCGAGTCATTTCCGCCGAAACCGGAAGTTGCAGAAAGTCTTTCTTTATGTCAACAAACGCCAATTTTCTGATATAAGAAATATTACAAATTTCGTTTTTCTAGCTAAAAAATTAATAACAATTTAAGGGGTGAGCCAGGTTTCATTTACACCCGGTATAATCATGCTTCTCTTATGCCGGTGAGGTGTCGGGGTTTCGTCCTTGACAGCACATAACTTTAAAATGTACTTTAGTTTTATTGTACCAAAAGTTTCCTCACTCTTTTTTGTTCACTGCCAGTTCTGTAGCTTCTCTCCATGTTTTTCCTTTTTTTTTCTAATATCTTGTTTATGGCTCCACCCCATGTCTCCTGTGGTCTTTCCTCGCTCTTCTAGCATAAATTCTTGCTTGCCAGGTTATTTTGACTTGGTGTCGTTCATTCATCCGCAGCATATGACCAAACCATTTTAATTGGTTTTGTTCTATTGTTATTAGGATTGGTCCCATGTTCAGTTCTCTTCGAATTTCGTCATTTCTTATGTGGCCCATTCTTGTTATTCTCATTGTTCGTCTGTGAAGTTTCATTTCTATAGCCAGAATTCGACTTTTTAGGTTTCTTGTTATGATGACTCGCTTCCAAAAGTTAATGTATGTCTAAATATGGTCTTGCACACATTTGTTTTTGTTTCTCTTTCTTTAAATGTCGTACTTAGTGCGTGATATAGTTTTATAGCTGATGATAATCTTTCATTGACTTCTATCTGTGATGTTCCTTTGTCGCCCAGAGGGACTCCCAGGTATTTCAGTTTTGACTTGTTCAATTTGTTGTCCTTTATATTTCATGTTAATTGTCCTCTCTAGAAATGACTCTCACTTTCGTTTTTGATATATTTATGTAACGGACGGTACAGACCAACGACCCGGGTTTCGTGTAAATTCAAAACCTGAGATATTCTCATGGAAACTGATGAACAGCAGTACGCGCGTATGTGCGATTTTATTAGACACCTTTTGTAATAAAAGTAAGGAAATGGAAACGAACGTGTCGATGAGCTGATTGCCATAGTGTTCTCACCGATGGTGCAATTTTGCGACGTGAGAAACAACCGCGAGTATTGCTGTTCCGGCAAAATTTGCGGTGGGTTCCAGATTCCCTCAAAAGATCTCAAAATCAGTTCCCTGGTAACCGTCGTCGCGTAAACTTTAAATCGAACATTTCAGTTGTAAGTTTTATTAAGTTTTTGTCGCGTATTAAAGTATCAAAGTGGGCTAAGATTTTCGTTTACGACGATACGGATTTACCCTTTCTTGGATAATTCACTTCGAGGGACTCGCTTTTGGGTATCGTTAAACTTTTCATTTCGGTAATTATTGTTTGTATTTGTTTTCCAAAATTTCAAGTAAATTTAACTTTGTTTGGTCAGTTCCAGTAACCTAATTAACAACGATTTAAAAGAAATACTGGATAATTGCTATATGTTCCTACGACAGTTTTCACATTTGTTCTTTATATGTATCAATCGTAATTCTTTAATCATCTTGTTTGTTTGATAATTTTCTTTCATCGAGTTTATCAATAAATTTAAGTAAAGTCAGAAATCGGTGTTTAATTTATTAAAATAGCTAAGTAAACTCCGTGCTTCGAAGGTATCTCTCGTCCCGAAGAGAAGATCAACGTGGGGAGTTAGCCCCTACTTAAATTTCTACACTCCGGTGTAGTGGTGGCAGCGAACGCTATCCAAAGACAGAGGTCAGAGGGTAACAATTGGTGGCAGCTAAAGGGATTTCGAAAACGGAGTTCACTGAAAAAAAAATATTTAAACATTGTTAAAACTAAACTAAAATAAGCAATTTACCAGATATACGCGGGAACAAACAACAATTACAAAACTTGGCTTTGCATGCACTGCTTTATGCGACTGTTTATTTGCTTTGTTGTATTTTAGTGTGATATTTAACTAACGGTTTATGTTCGATCATATTATAAAGTGTATTAATTAATTTGTTGCATAATGGCCAATAATCAAATAGCGGAAGCTCCTGCTCTGGCTCCAGAACCAAATCAAATTAATCAGGACCAGGGTGAGATTCCAGAAATTAGAACGGTGCCTGGCGGTCTCACCATGGGAATGATAGCCAATACTGTAGAGTCATTTTCGGGAAAAGAAAACGTACGGGAGTACTTCGAAAAAATAGAACTGCGCGCTCGATTAGACAACTGGGATCGTCAGATCACCGTTGATATAATCCGTTATCGATTAAGCGGCGAAGCGTATCGATTTTTAAAAAGTGATCCCCATCTAGAAAGTCATGATATCAGTTACGAGGAATTGAAGGAGAAATTCATGAAGAGGTTTTCACCAATTACGGTGCCGGGAGAATCGCTTATAAAATTAACAAGATGTTATCAACGACACGATGAAACCGTGTCTAATTTCGTTTCAAGATTAAAAATATTAGGTGCTGAAATTCTACGTGAAGATCTGGAAAACTCGTTAGCTTACGAAGATGCAGGTATTAAGCGCAAATGTAAAGAATTAGTGTTGCATCAGTTTAAAAGTGGTTTAAAGCGAGATTTAATAAGAAATCTAGGACCTTTATTAATGAGAACCCAAAATTTATCTATTGAACAGGCCGAGGAATTTGCTCGTCAAGAGGAACTCAATCAGATTATGTTGCAGAATAGGCAGCCCTCTCACTTGGTAGGGACGGTTACATGTTTTAAATGTGGTAGACCGAATCATTATGCCAATCGATGTAGGTATAACGCAAATCAAACGCAGTTTAGGCCAAATCAACGACCTCCCAACCAGCACTTTAGAAACGAATCTCGACGACCAGATTCTTACCCTAATCAAAACAATCAGGTCAATAGTCAGGCGCATTTTACGCAAAATCGAAATTCGAATCCACAATACCGCCCTCGAAACTTTGAAAACAGGAGTTCAGAAGGTAACGAACAGCATAATTATAGGGATTTCAATGACAGAAATTTAGATAGACGCCCCTCATCGCAAAATCCGCGTACGACAACTTATAACAGAAATTCATCTAATTCTGCCTTTAACAGGTCTTTAAACTTACAGAGCCCTTCGATTGCTCCCCGTACCGAAGGGAATTAAGAACCTCTTGCAACGCTAATAACGATCGAAAATTTTATGTACAAATCCCTAAACTTAGCTTAAGTCCTATATCAAAAACACCCAGCATTGTCATTCTAATTGCTAACGGTCGCGAATGTCAATTCTTAATAGACAGCGGTTCTGATGTTTCGTTAATTAAATATAGTTATATAGAAAAATCAAAATTTTGTGCATCCGATGAATTTGTTTTAACCGGTATCACAGGGCATGGAATTACGGCCCTAGGTACAGCGGAAGTGACATTAGGTGTTCATGAAAATCCGGCTATTTCACATTTTCGAATGATTGTATGCGACGAACGGATTATTACTAGTGGAGACGGGATCTTAGGCAGAGACTTTTTACGACAAACTTATGCAGAAATTTATTTTGGCGAAGATACATTTAAAATATGGGATTATGTTGTGCCGATTGTTAATAGCGCTAACAATTTTGATCTGCAAGATATTGAAATACTAACAGGGGATGTTTTCACAGAGAAAAATGAGGTAGATGTAAAGTATATATTTTCAGATGATAGCAGTAAAGAAAAAGTTTTTAATAAGTTTGAACAAGATGGCTCGTTATATGTTGGTACTTGTGCTAAAGCTAATAAGTGCGTACAAAAAAAAATTGTTCATGGTAATAGGATTAGTGCTGCGAAGGCTAAAACTGACCGAGAATCTATTGTTGAAAGTAAGCATGAAATAAGTATTATGGATGCTGAGAAGGTCAATAATACTAAAGTTACACCTCGTTTACAACAAAATGTTATTCATAGTACTAGTGCTGCGAAGGCTAATGCTAAACAAGACTATAATCTTAATTGTATTGATAATGAAGGAAGTAATATTGATAACGCGGACGCTAATAATACCGTCTTTAATCAACACAGTGAAAGGGAAATTTCTTCATTGAATCGAAATCATTTCGAAGTCAACGTAGTAGTGGAAGAGCACGGTTATATTAGCGATAACGATAATGAAGATTTGGCTTATTATCGAACTTTTACTCAAAGACAGAGTGAGTTAAATAAAATTAAACTAGAACAAGAAATGAAAAGACCACAATATAAGCAGGTAGATTTGTTAAATGAAGAAATCAATGATGCTTCAGTTATATTATCCGATGATTTAATTATTCCGCCTTTTTGTGAAGTTCATTCTATAGGAGTAATAAAAGGTAAAATCCGTGGCGATAACATCCTTATTGAACCAACTGAAACCGGCGTTAACGGAGTCTTTCTAGCTAACTCACTGCAAACTAATACGAAATACTGCAACTTGCGCTTTATAAATGTTTTACCCAGAGAAGTGATTCTAAAGAAAGATTTAAAGGTCGGCAGCGCAACGCCAAATGTAGTTCCAGTTAATGAAAGTAAAAATTATACCGTTAATTTAGTTCGTACTAGTAATAACGACATTCTAAGTGAATTTAATTTAAGTCACTTGGATGCCGACACCTTAGATTTAGTTTCCCGTTTCATACTACGATATAGGGACGTGTTTAGTACAGACGACGAAACTCTTAGTAGTACCACTAAAGTTAAACATAAAATCATTACGGAAAACGTACCACCCATAGCAAAGCCTCCATACAGAGTGCCATATCATCAGAGAGATATTTTAAAAGCTGAAATAGATAGGTTACATAAAGCTAAAATTATACGCCCATCCAGTTCACCATGGTCAGCACCAGTAGTTCTAATAGTTAAGGATTTACCACATGGCGAACGTAAAGTACGTCTATGTATTGACTACAGAGGGCTAAATGCCGTGACTAAGCGTGACTACTACCCACTTCCGAATTTGCAAGAAACCTTAGATCAGTTTAATAATGCAACTCTCTTCAGTTCTTTTGATGTGAAGGCCGCGTATCATCAGATCGATATGGAAGAATGTGACAAGGAAAAGACAGCTTTCTCCACTCTTGGACAACACTGGGAATCAAACAAAATGTGTTTTGGCTTAGTGAACTCTCCTTCAACTTTCCAGCGTTTCATAAATTTTACTTTAGCAGGGTTGACAGGTGAATTTTGTTTTAGCCTATTTAGACGACATTTTAGTATTCAACTCGACAGGGGTAGAAGATCACTTAAGAAAACTCGAATTAGTTTTTGAACGCTTAAGAGAAGCTAATATAAAGTTGCAGCCAAACAAATGTCATTTTCTAACTACCGAAATTAAATATTTAGGTCATGTTATTAATCAAGAAGGTATACACCCAGATAAAGAAAAGTTTTTGGCAGTTAAAAATTTCCCCATACCATATAACGTGAGAGAATTGCGAGGATTCTTAGGATTGGTAGGATGGTATCGCAGATTTATACCTAACTTCTCTATGATAGCTGCTCCTCTAACAAAACTTACTAAAAAGGGAGCTACCTTCGAAATTTCTCCGGAAGCTCTTCAAGCTATTGAAACTTTAAAGAAGTCCATAACTTCAGACTCGGTATTAGCGCACCCTAAATTTGACGAACCGTTTATACTATCTACAGATGCCAGTAAATTAGGTATCGGGGCTATATTAAGTCAATTGCATGATGGGTTCGAACGACCTATTGCTTTTTGGAGTAAAAAGTTAAATAAGGCTCAGAGTAACTACAGTGCAACTGAACTAGAGTTATTTGCTGTGGTAGAGGCAGTAAAACATTTCAGATGCTATTTATATGGTAGAAAATTTTCGGTAATTACAGACCATCGACCACTAAAGTGGCTATTAAACTTAAAGGATCCTACTTCTAAATTAGCACGATGGCAGCTTCTACTCTCTAGCTATGACTTTGAAATCATTCATCGTCAAGGACGTAAACATGGACATGTTGACGCCCTTAGTCGAGCCCCTCAGGATAATTCGGACACGTCAAGTGACCTATTCGAAAACCAAAATTTTAATAATACTAAAAATAAACCTACACAGTATGTAGCGGAAGTGAAGGTAGTAGAAAAGGCGTCTACCTTTCTTCCGTCATGGGACAGAGAGACTATTTTGGAACATCAAAAGCACGATAAATTTTGTCAAGCAATCATGCAACAACTGGATGCCGAAAATGATCCAGAACTAAATTATTATGTAGATAATGATGGTATATTATATAAAAGAACTATACACAATCAGGATGTTTTAGTAGTGCCTAAGAGTTATATTAGAAAAGCTTTACACGACTTTCACGATTTACCATTTTGCGGACATTTTGGTCAACAAAAAACTCTTTCATTAATTCGATCTCGTTTATTCTGGCCGAGTATGCAAGCCGATATTATTAAATACTGCAAGGAATGCGTTTCATGCAGTCAGCGGAAAACGTCTCCTCATCTATGCAAAGTGCCGTTGGTTAATTTACCAGAGGTTCTTTATCCATTTGAGAGAACATCGATGGATATTTGCGGTCCATTCGTAACATCATATTCAGGAAATAAATATCTTCTGACATTTCAGGATTATTTCAGTAAGTATGTAGAGGCAGTAGCAATACCAGATCAAAAGGCAGAAACGATAGCTCGTGTATTTGTTACCGAAATTATAGGAAGGCATGGTACTCCTAAGCAACTTCTTACCGATCAAGTCCTAATTTTGTTTCCGCGGTAATGAAAAACGTTTGTCAATTTTTAAATGTGGATAAATTGCAGACTACTCCGTACCACCCTCAATCAAACGGATGATAGAGCGTAGCCACAGAGTATTTAAAGATATAATGGTCGCATATGTTGCAAAGAGCCAACAAGATTGGGTACTTGGGTTACCCATATGTTTTTGATGGCTTAAGGATTCCATAGCGCAGAGTTCAACTGGCCTATAGTCCATACTTCTCTACTACATGGCCGAGATCCTTGTTCTGGCCTTTGATAAACCATTCTTAAGCCTCAAACTGTAAAGTACGATACCGACGGAAATTATGTTTCGGAATTAATGGCCCGATTAAATTTCTGTTTTTACCATAGTTCGTGCTAATCTTTCTAGATGCAAGGGAGAAACAAGCAATTACCAATATAAACAAACAGCCAGTGGAAAAACACTTTACTTAGGGACAACTGGTTTATTTACCATGATCCATCAATTCGAAACCGGGCTATCCAAAAAACTAGAAAAGCCATGGACGGGGACCTTATAGAGTATGTCGAAATTAAGGGCCAGTAACCTATAAACTGCAGAAGCTTAATGGTAAGGAAAGAATTGATTGTCCATGCCAACCGATTAAATTATGTCATATGCGCGAGCAAGAGTTTTCAGAAACAAGTTACGAACCTGGTCACGAAGATAAAGACGCGAATCTTGATACAAATTATGGCATTGATCCCGAAGAAGTTACAAGAACGATTATGGCGGGAGTAAATGCTCAGCCTTCAGAACAGCGCCCCTGCAGGAAATTTCCAAAGGCAGGAGGCTGAAGGCTGAACAGCTTGGCACCATCTTTCGAGACGGAGTAAGGGTCACTACAAGACCACACCGACCCCCTAAACGTTTCACATTTTCGGAATTCGATTAGAAATTGTGGTCACCATAGCTAAGTTGTATATGTTAAGTGTATTGTTCTTTTAGTTATTCCAGTATAAGTTTTTTCTCTATATTATCAAAGATCCAGGAGACAGAAACTTAATAGAACTGTTCCAAAATGACCTCGAATCTGTTGGTACTGGTGGTCGGCATCGTTATGTGCGGAATGTGCCAGTCGTTTATCGTGTATGACTGCAGTGATCCGAACGTGAACATCACTATAGTGTCGTTAAAAGACGTAGCGAAGTGCCCCGAACAGACAGTGACTATACCGGCGAGAAAATAGACATTCAAGTGATCCAGCGCAACGAGATCAAGCAGCAGATGGTTAAAGCTTGCTTAATAGAAGTAACACGATTTGTGATGCACTGTGGAATGCACAGTCACACGTCAGCAGTAGCAGGTGGATTAGCTGAGTATGTTCATCCCCTAGGAGCGGACCTATGCAAGGACGTTCACAAACATGGTTCCTTCAGATTGTTTCAACAAGTAATTGGGAATGTTAAGAAATACTACAACTTCAGCATCTCTAACGCTCATGGGACATTTAAAAGATGATGGTTCATGTGAAGGAATAACCTATACAGAAGACGGACATACGTGGTCACAAGTGATCGTCCTGGCATCCGTTAAAATCACCTCCCGGAATATTTGGCTCGTGTCAAG
>QCXZ01000086.1:10102898-10131546 GCA_025024175.1 Rhyzopertha dominica | reverse complement strand
GTAGTTTTCCTAAATATAAAAAAACGAACAATCAGGGCTACGGTCTTGATGACTTCTTAGGGTAATATTTGCATATTTAAATGGGCATTATGGACCCGTCCGCAACCACAGGTAAAGTTTTAACAAAGCAGTTTCTTTGAACGGCCGGTAACGTATTATGTGAACGCAAAACTCATTGCAAACTGAGGAAAGTGATGGCTAATATTTATCTTGAAAATCAAAACCCACATTTTAATATTTAAACAATGCAGGAACAAAATATAATTTTGTGTAATCTTTTTGCTACAGCTATTCCTGTTATTATGTTGGTGGACCTTTAAGATAAGTTTCCAATAATGAAATACTTTACCTTCTTTA
The DNA here is from genome assembly GCA_025024175.1 of Rhyzopertha dominica. Taxonomy (NCBI): domain Eukaryota; kingdom Metazoa; phylum Arthropoda; class Insecta; order Coleoptera; family Bostrichidae; genus Rhyzopertha; species Rhyzopertha dominica. Next base: position 10,131,189 of record QCXZ01000086.1, on the reverse strand, counting down.
GTGTCAGATTTATATTTTTGATTGGCATAATTTTGGCGTAAGCTTGTTTTGCTGTCACTTTAGCATGAATATTTTGTTAGTTATTAGTTAGATATATATATAGTCTTTATACTTTTTCTTAGAGAAGGCAATGTTTTTCACTAAATTTGGAGAATCACACTGCCTTTCAACGCAAAAACTTTGGCAGCGTCAGCAGCATAATTAGTTTGAAAATAGAAAAATGTTGCTAGTCTTTATAGAGAATTTTACGTCCTACATTTTTAGTCCATAATGCCCATTTAAATATGAAAATATTACCCTAATAAGTCATCTAGACCGTATCCCTGATTGTTCGTTTTTCTATATTTAGGGAAGCTACTCTACCGCTTCTTAGCGGAAGAAGGTGAAATGCTGTTTATTGACTCTGTAACGAATTGGTTACCGCCATCTACCGTTACCCAACTCGTGTGCCAAAGCTAGGCGTTTCTTCAATTAAGTCTTTGAGTGTACTATTGCTAAATTAGATGATAACAAAAAAATATATAAAATGGTTGATAACAGGAACAGGACTAGTTGTTTTGAAGTGTGCTTTAAATTGCAGTATGTTCAATACATGTGAGTAAACAAAGCAATGGTATAGTTTTAATACTTTTATTATATGGTACATGTTTAAAAAGGTTGTACAGTTACAAAAAACCGTTCACCATTGGATTTACTATAGTTGACGTTTCACTTTCATCATCACTGCTTGCTGATTGTTCAAAGTTATTGTCGTGATCAGATTTGTAAAATTTTCATTTCTACTTCATCAAACCAATTTAAAACTGTTTCGGAAAACTGAAGGTCCGGCCATTTGCCGCAGCAATGAGACTACTCGTTAACTAAATCTCTAGAATGCCCCCGTATTTTAAGACGAAGATTGGAAATCTAAGAGATAAATGTAGTGATATGGAAGTTAAAATGGATGAGGCCCTACAATATTCCAGGAAAAACAATTTGCGATTCTTTGGAGTGAAGGAGGAAAGGAATGAGTGTACAGTTTCTAAATTGCTGCACAGTTAAACGAGTTCTCCCTAATATTAATATGTGTAACAAAGATGTCGATAATTGCCACAGAGTTGGTAAAGAAAATGGAGTGCATTTTCGGCCCATACTTCTAAAGCTTGTGAGCTATTGAAAAAAAAATTTAATAACAAACAAGCGAAATTCATAAAGCAAGCTATTTAAATCAACGAAGATCTTACTGGAACTCGATACCAGTTACTGAAAATGGCACAAACAAAATTCTCAAGAAGGATGTGTGGACATCTAGCAGAAGGGTGTGCATCAGGGTCAACGGAAAGATTTCTGTGGTCAGCACAAATGGATGAACTTAATAATTTGGTGGTCGAAAAATGATGCTTAGTTGTTTTCTTTTTTTCATCTATATGTATTTGGAGTAATACTTTTTCCTCGCCATTGATTGATTGATTTATAGGTATTAGTGTAATAACGACTACTGTCAAATTCCACTTTATCTGTTTTATTTCACACATGTGTTTCTAATATTTCAGTATATTTTAGTTTAGGGTTTACTTTCTTAATCTTCACCATTTTGTTAATAAAACTGATTTGTATTGGTGTATGAATGACTATTTGTCATATTCTACTTTATTGTTTTTTTTTAACATACATGGACATTTGTATAGGTTTCAAATATTTTCTTTTAGTTAAACTAAGTATATCTACCATTAAAATAATACTTGTTTTTCTTTCTTTTGTACTTTCGACATGGAGCATTGTATTGGTTGCTACTGCTTTAGCTGTTGAACTCTTATTTATTTTCTGCTTGTTTTTTACTACTTCTATTTCTGAAGCATTTAATAAAAGTTGCAAACATAAATGTTAGATCGCTGCTGAACTGCTTTCTAGATTTTTCAAATCTCATAGATAGATGTGATTTGACGTGGTTGCTGCAACGGAAACTTGGCTATCCAGTATAATTCCTTCGGATGTTGTCAATCTAGATGGTTTAGATTTTGTATTAAAATCATTTTTGGACAAAGATACAGGGCACTTACAACATTTAAGATCTGAAATCTCAGGATTCTTGGGAAAACTATAAGCAGCTGAGATATTTTGCACTGGCTTCAATCCGCCGCGAAAAAAATATATCTGGCTCATTTACATGAACAAACTGATGAAAGTAAATTTTGAAATCCCTACATTGTTTTAAAATACACAATAGTAGTAGAAAGCGCGAAATTCCTATAAATTTACAGAATCAAGATCTTATAAACAATTATTTCATTAGTGTTTTCGAAAAAATAATGAATGTTAGGATGCGATAAATTATTATAGCCAAAACTGCTTTGACTTCACCTTAAAATTTGTCTTTGACCTTGATAACGAAAAGGACTTAATACTGGCTATGAAAAGTCTCAAGGCTAATGCTGCAGGATGAGACCATATCTCTTTAAAGCTGTTTAAAATGTGTTTTCCTGCAATTAAAAAATATATAGTGCACATCATCAATAGCTGCATTGAACAAAGCTACTTTCCTAAAACGTGGAAAACCTCTTTAGTTATCCCAATTGTGAAAGTAAACTATCCAAAATCTATCTATTAGTCTTTTACCCGTAATGTTAAAGGTAATGGAAAATGTATTACACAAAAAGATATACACGAATGTAGAGAATAATAACATTTTACCATCGTATCAATCTGGTTTTCGCAGATGGTTTAGCTCAACCACAGCTCTTTTAAATATGACTGCTAATATATTCAATGCTCTTGACAAAGGACTAGCTACCTTAATGGTTTCGCTGAACTACTCTAAAGCATTCTATAAAATAGATCATGAAGTTGTGTGCTCAAAATTGAAATTTTATGGTTTTGACTATGCCAGTGTTGCCTTGTTTAAATCTTATTTGACTGATAGAAAGCAATATGTTTTTATTAATGGGATATGCTCAACATTTGGTGAAGTTATATCAGGTGTTCCACAGGGTTCCATACTCAGACCCCTGTTATTTATAATATACGTGTCAGGTGAAATAAAAGTAATAAGATGCCACTGCTAAAAATAATAAAACAAAAAACAGAAAAACTATACAATAGTATTCAATACGAAAAACAAGAAAAAAACACAAACATAACTAACTTAACCTTACCATATATACCACCACTCACTCAAAAAATAAAAAACCTACTAAAACCACATAACTTCCAAATTACATATAAACCAATTAACACAATTAAACAATTCTATACACCGTTAAAAACAAAACACAACACAATATACAGTATAAAATGTAAAGAATGTAACAAACAATATATAGGCAGACAGGACAATACTTAAAAACAGACTACAACAACATAAAATAATAACAACTACACAGCTTTAAAAAAACATCAAGAACAAACTGACCACACTTTTGACTGATAATACCAAAATTATTACTACGGAACAACATAAACATAAAAGACAATTTTTTCGAAATGATACATATTCAAGAAAAACCTAATCACATGTGTAACGGCAGGAACTGACATACAAGGACTAAGTTAATACCTACTACACCGTCATTTAAACACACCCTCCCACCGTCACATTTACCATCCACAATGATAGCAAAGGAGCAAACTTGAAGGTACATTTTTATATTAATATCAAAATTGTAAACGTCATATTGATTTTCATAATAATTTGTCAATCTACAAAACAAAAATATTCGACAAAGACCTAAATTATAGGTCGAAACGTTATATTATTAGAAAAGAAGTGTCTTTAATTTATATTAAAAAAAGGAGCCAGAACCTACAAATAAATACAATAAGAAAAATTAACACAAAAGGACTCCACAAGATAAATATCAACATCTATATATTTACAATGTTTGTGCATCGTCAAAAAAGGAAATCAAAAGTTATAATTGAGATATTCATCAATTGTATATGGACACATTTCAATTAATAAATTGGTTATCTCAGATTTAAATTTTCCTACAGGTAGTTTTTAGTTCCTTAGGTAACGAGTTTGTAAACTTTCACTGCTTGTATTTTAAAATTTTTATGTGTTAATTTTGAGTCTGTGTTGAGGTACAACTAGGTTTCCATTGTATCTTGTTTTGCAGTTGTGAAGATCTGAGTGTGCTTCGAAATTGATTTTCATTCTGCCTAACGTGCAGAAGACATTCCTTAATGTAGAGTGCCCTGGAGAGTCATTATCTTCATTTTCTTAAAAACTGGTCTACATGAATCTCTCAGTTTAACCTTTCCTATAACTCTGATAGCCATTTTCTCTAGTTTAAATATCAGCTTGCCATTGCGAGGAATTACCCCACAGTAGTATGCAATAGCTCAGTTGGCTTTGAAATAACCCCATGTAGGCCAGTTGTACTGATTTCTAGCGATGTTGTTTGTGAAATCCTTCTCAGCAGGTTAGGTTATGGTAGCAAGTTTTGAATGGAGGTGCTGTATATGTTCAGTAAACTTGAGCCTCTTTGTCAATCCATAGTAGATAAAAGATGCTTCTTATCGAGGAAGGCGGTAAGCCTGCTACAGAGTGCTATTTCAATTGGTTTAGATAATGTTGGTATTATTGTTATTGGTCTGTAGTTGCTCATATCTGTGTCATCTCCTTTGTTGTGTATTGGGATTACTCGTGAGAACTTAAGTATTTCTGGGAATTGCCCTAGTTGGAAACATTTATGTATGATAAGCGTAAGTGGCTCAAGAAGCCCTTTCTTAGCAATTTTAGTAGTTTATTATTAATACCTAAAATATCCTTAGATGTGCTATCTAACATATTTTGTATTAATCGTGCTAACTTCATTTTCGTCAACTGGTTGTTAGATATATGCTGTCTGGGGTATTAAATTAAGATTATTTGGGGGGGTAATGTCTTTTCTAGGTTTGCTGCTTGTTTGTGAAATAATGATTGAAAACATCTGGTTGTATTGGAGCTTCTGTCCTTGTTGTTTGTGTTTTTTCTTTTTTAATTAAATTCCAAACAGTTTCTGTAAATAATAACAAAGGTGTGCGCTGTGTTGTTTACACCAGGAACAATCTGAGGACAGCTCTTCTAGACGCACTAGCGATCCCAGACGTTTCGTTGGGGCGGCATTCATCGGCTTGCCGGTGGATGTCGCTCCCTGAACTGTTTGGCTTGCTACTGAAGTTTCTGTAAGTTATTTGTGTTTAATATTTGTTTTTCATGGTGTTTGCGATTTTCTTGATCAATTTTTGTCTTGTAAATACATCACATTGATTTATTTCTTTTGAGAGGTTTATTTTGCAGATTTTTCAAATTCTATCATAAAGTTAAGGTGTTCCTTATCTGCTTGAGCTTTTCTGTATACCATTTTTTGCCTCGATTCTGTGAGTGTATGGTTTTTGTTTTTTGTGGTATATGTTTATTTAATATTATTAGGAACTGTTATTCACATCTTTGCTATCTTCCATTAGCACTTGCCATTCTACTTCTAGCAATTCAAATAGACAATTTTGCACATTTCTTTTGGAATAATGGTCGGTATTGTATAATCTCGGTTTTGCTAGATTTGTTTTTTTGAGCTATTTCTACATCTACGAAAATTCCCCTGTGATCTGAGTAAGGAAAGTCTACTATTTGCACTATATGTTATGCAGTTATCGAGACAGGTTTCAGAAGCTGGTGTTATTTGTGTTGGTTCTTTTACTAGTGTCCTCAACCATAAGAATTTACTGTTGAGATAAATTCAATAGTTTGTGCATTTTTAGTGTTTATATCAAAGTTAAAATCTCCATAGACAAAAAATAGTGTATGTCGTTTCATTAATACATCCAGTAATTTCTGAAATGTTTCCATGAATATTTTAAATAGTGAAAGTGTTTGATGGGGAACGATAAACACAGACTATTGTTATGTTCATAGTTTTTAATTCACATGCTGCAATTTTGCAGTGTAAGTGTTGGGATAGTTACATGATTTTTTTTAAGTTTGTGGACAAATATTATCTTTAGTATAAATGGCTATCCCACCATGACCCGATTCCTGCCTGGTGTACTCACTGGACAGCTGGTATCCTTGTAAATTACAATATTGTGATGTTAATTTTGTTAACCATGTTTCACATAGACATAATACATCAACTCTATTTGTGAAGCAGTTCAATTTCTAGTTCTTCATTTTGTTTTGCACACTTCTTATGTTTTGTAGTAGTATCTAAACCTCTTTTTGTTTTTTGGTGATATAGTTTATTTGGACACTGATGAATATTGTCACTACATGAGCTTAATTGTTTAATTTTGAGTTTCTGCTTTCTCAGAATTACTTTTATTGTTTACACATTGATTGTTTATATTTAAAATGGAGTATCTGGTTGACTTGAATGGCATATTGTGCAAATTATTTAGTGTATGGCAAAATCCTCCTTTGATGAACCCAAGGAATTTGTCACCCCTTCTGAAGTTAAATCTATCAAACACAACACCTTTAGGCCAAGTGTCCGCGTCATGTATAACTGTTTGTGGTCCCATAGCGACTCCAACAAGATAACAGTTGTTATCTCTATTGACACGATAAGTGTCAACCTTTCTCACATATATTTCTTCCATTGCAGTTCTAATCCTTTTGCTTAAATAGGTTTTGACGATATTTTCATTTGCAGTATCCTTAACTTACTTTAGGAATATCCAAATTTTTTTTTGTCTTGATGACTGGTCACTGCCACCAAACTCCTCGTTTTCTTACTTGTCACTTGTTCCTACATTTCCAGATTTCTGTTTTCTTGATTCCCTGTTAACTTTCATGAAACCTTTTTCTTTATCTTCTGTCTCGTTTGTGGTACCATCATGTTCTGATTTTTTGCCCCTCATTTTTAGACGATCCTGTTCAGTTAATAACTTTATCCGTAATTATTTGCTGTTTTTCTTTAGTGTGAGAGTAAAGTTCTTGGATTTTATTTTCATAGGTTGATGTACTTGGTTTTTTCAGTGTGTTGATGTTTCTTGCAGATTTCACTGTTTTTGTGGTGTCACTTTTTGTATTAACATCTTTGGAGTGAATGGAATTTTCCTTGATATTGTGGTAGTTTATATTTGCATGCTGTTCAATTAGTGTAATTTTTTCTTGAAGGACCCTTATTATATACTCTTTCTCAGTGATGATCATATTTTTACCTTTAATTAGCTTTTTTAGTAATTTATTTTCTTCTCTGAAGAATATTTCTTCAGTAGCATCTTTATTTGTTCCATCATCTTCGGGAATTTCATATATGGGTGGTTTTATTATGAGTTCTGAATCAAAACACAATTTCACTCTGTTTGCACAACTCAAGTGGTATTTATATTGTGTCACATTTTGCACACTGCACAGCTTTTTTGGTAACGTTTTTATCGCAATATTTACAATTTCTTTTCATTAACATGTGCTCACCATTGGCAGCCATTTTATACAGGCGATATTATTATTATTTTTATTATATTCGATAATCTGACCTAACTGTCTTAAAGAACCATTCAAAATAAACAAAAATGATAATCTTTTCTCATATGTCTAAAGTCTACCGCTCGAGAGACAGTGAAAACAAAGATTTACACTACCGTGAAAGTAGCACAAATAATGTAGGCATTGTAATAGGGCATCATGAAACAAAAAGCTTTTATTTTGTTTCTAATGGATTTTCATTAACTTAGACCTTAATGTTTTAATAATTTTTTTAACACAGTGAACATGACATTATGGACTAGAAGTTTAAGTTGACTTAGTTTGAGTTTTTGTACTAGGCTCCATGTAAATAAAAAACAAACTGTGAATAAAAAATATATAATATTTTTAAACAGTTTCTACATAATAACTCGGTTTTTGATTTTGTGAATAACTGTGTCATAATTTCTTCATTTTACAAACAGGGCTGCAAGAATCGTCGGAACACTAAACGACAAGCAACTATCGGAGAAAGTAAGAGACTTTATCTTCGGTAACTATGGTGACGAGCCAATCATAACCAGACTATTACTGGCGAACCCTTCCGTGCCCGAAGACAACAAGAAAGGCAGACTGCTTAACAAACTGATCATACTGACGATCCCGTATCACTTAGAAGACGACGAAATATTTTATTTGGTTTGCCGTTACTCCAGGAACTGTATGTTGCGCCTGCAAGACAATCCAGACACAGTACGTTTGTTTTGCATCTTTCCATCTACAGTCAACTCTGTTTTGAGGATAGCGTTGCAGCATGATGACAATTTGGGATGTTGCGTCGTAAAATTGTTATATGTCATTGTCAAATTGCAGGTAAGCGAAGCAAAGCAAACATATCTCTATTTCAGCGTTTCAACAGTTCTGTGTTGCATCTTATTGTAAACTGCAACCACCAGACATCGAAATCTGTAAATTGAAATATGTTAGAAATTATGACTTTTCTTAATAGTTTTATGAAATTCAAAGAAAAAAGGATGCTTATGCTTAATGTTACGGGTGTGAATACAGCAGCCAAAAGATAGCAGCCTAAATTTCCGAATATACCCGCACATACCATAGAAGTACAAAATATAGATAGTTGCCGGTTATACTCTACGGCCATACTCAGGAAAATATTAATTACGGTTGCATTCTAACGTGTTCATAGATAAACAAATACCAAAAATATGTGAATTTCAACAATTATATATATTCCAAATTCCATAATTCCCAGTTAATGAACTTCCGATCTTTGAAAACAGATTTACTTACTAAATATTCAACAAAAATTTGTGAACATAAACAGTTATCTAGTTGACGCGGTAACGCTGCACCATTCATGGTCAGTTGTAAATGGCGCCTCTGAAGATGTCGGCCACAGACGCCTGTGAAACAGGTTACAATACAAAAAACCGACGACGGACTAATAACTCGAGAAACAAAACTTTTTATTTAATTATTTGTAACTGTTAATAGAGTTGATGCCACGCCAGTTCTTTAGCAGAAGAATTTCCTTGTTAAATAGCTATCGATTTCCTCGATGTAGTGCAAGCAAATCTGCTTTCGGAAATCGATAGCTATTTGATAAGGAAATTTTTCTGCTAAAGAACTGACATGGCACCAACTCTGTTAACAGAGTTACAAATAATTGCTTAAAAATATTGTTAATAACTAGGCCCTCGATGTAATGCAAGTAAATCTGTTATCTGAAATCGATAGCTATTTAACGAGGAAATTTTTCTTCTAAAGAACTTATGTGGCACCAACTCTATTAACCTAGTTATGAATAATCAACTGATCAAACGAACTTACCTGAAGTGAAGTTCAATCATGATTATATGAGCCATCCAATCCAAGGATGTTTATTTATTTAACTATGTAGCGCTCCCACGCACAATATWTTAAAGATCGAAAACTCCCACCATCTTCCTAGTATCCAACTTATCACGCCGGCATCATTTTATTTTAAAAATACCTTAGTTTATTTTTAGAATTCACAAAATATGAGGGTGGATGAGGAAGGTCTATAAACATCCTTGGACTGGACGGCTCATATAATCATGATCGAACTTCACTTCAGGTAAGTTCGTTTGATCAGTTGATTATATTTCACCATCCAGTCCAAGGATGTTTATTTATTTAACTATGTAGATGTTTAAAGATAAAATTGTGAAGTTTGCTAAAAATAAATATATTGATCCCATGTGATTGATAACAAAAATATTCCAAGTATATGACATAATGCTATGGAAAACCAAATCATGTCCCAAGTATGGCTTCAGCAAAAGATTGACCACCCAGTGGCCGATTGTAGAACTTAGCAAATGTTGCGGATCTTGCAGTCCAACCGGCTGAATTTCTTATTTGGTCTAATGAAAGACCTGATGTAAATGCTGCCGATGTTGCAGTGTGACACGTTGAATGGGGTCTGAAAATATTCGTGTCAATACCTGCTAATGTCAAAGTTTCTTTCACCCACCTACTCAGAGTTTGTTTGGAAGCTCTTCTGTGTGGATTCTTGTAGGTGATAAATAAGAAATCCTCTTCAATATCACGAAGATTAACGGTCATTTGGATGTAATCTTCCAGAACAGACTTGATGCATAAAGAAGGCTTCTCTGAGAAGATTGGGATTTCCAGACATGGTTGCGGGTGTCCTACATTAGATGTTTTGATTTGATCCGAAATGAAAACTTTTACACCAAGCTCAGAAAATATAATTCCAGATAACCTTATTAACGAGATGGTTTGCAACCTTTGACCTGTACCCAGAGCTAAAAGGGTGACCAGCTTTAAAGAAATGCTCTTGAGCGAATTAGACGAATCTGCTTCAAGGTAATCTAGCACCTGGGCAGGATCCCAGGTGAAAGAATAACAAGGTTTTGGGGGTCGCGATCGGGAAATACCTTTCATGAAACGCTTAAGCAAATTATTTTCCCCGATATTACGTTGCAGAATGAGAGACAGAGCCGCTCTGTGTGAGTTGAAGGATCTGTATGCATTGTTGCCTTCATCTAGTATTTTTTGTAAAAATATTAAGACATAATTTATACCTGTGGAAAAAGGACAGATCCCTTTTTTGGTACAGAATTCCCGCCATAACCTGTATGTAATCCCATATTGTCTTATGATGGAATCGGCGAGTCACTTTATGGAAGTATCAATGGCTCAGTCCGGAACATTAGAAACCCTTAGAGTTTGCCTGATAACCTGCAAGCTACCAGGGTAAGATGCTGCAATAGGGTGTGGTGGTCCTTGCTGTAAGGTGAAGTTGCTAAATCAGTTCTTGGATAAAAGCACAGAGGTTCGCAAATTGAAAGCTTTATGAAAAGTGGAAACCATATTTGAGAAGGCCTATAAGGTACTACTAAAATCCCCTTTGCTCTGTCCCTTATGATTTTCTGCAATACTCTTAGGATTAGTGCAAACGGGGGAAAGGCATAACAGTTCATGCTCTGCCAGGATACTGTAAAGGCATCCGAAGTATAAGCACCTGGGTCCCGAAGCCAGGATATATAAATTTGGCATTTAAAATTGTCTTTTGAAGCGAAAAGGTTTTGGTTTTCCAAATTCTTTTACTATTCTGGAAAATGCAAAACTTGCCAAAGACCATTCTGTTTCTGGTTTCAAGGCTCGGGATTCTTCGTCTGCCTGCCAGTTATCCTTTGTATTAATGTAGGCCGCGGGTAACCATAGATTCCGTCCTTGGCACCACTGCCATACCTTTTTTGTTAGAGTATTTAAATGTTGATGCTGAACACTGCCCATGCGATTAATGCAAGCTGTGGCAGTAGTGTTGTCACATCTAATAAGGATATTAGCGTTTCGGGTATTTTTTGCAAAACACCTAAGCCCCATAAATATTGCTTCAAGCTCGAGCATGTTAATATGAGAATGCCTGTCATTTTCAGTCCACCACCCATGGGTTCGCTCCCCAGCGAAGTAAGCTCCCCAACCAGTCAAAGAAGCATCCTTAAATATTTCCAACTGGAAAGAATCTTGTTTTATCTCGTTAAACCCGTGGTGAATATTATATAACCACCAAGAAAACTCTGATAGTCTAGGAACAGCCATTATGGCATCAAAACAACCATTGTTCTGATTAAGGGTGAGAAATTTTTCCCTCTCCATAGCCTTTGTATATAGCCAGCCATATTTTATTGCAGGACACGCTGATGTCAGAACCCCGATCATTGGAGCAAAACTCCTAATTTTACAGGTCCTCTTTCTTAAGAAATGACTAACCAACTTCTTTATCCGATCTCTCTTGTCTAAAGGAAGTTCTATGCGTAATCAATAAGAGCATATAACAAAGCCCAAGAATTTACATTTCCTGGATGGTTGTAGCGAACTTTTTAATCTGTTAATAATAAAGCCAAGAGATTCCAGAAAGTGTACCGTAAATTTTGTGTTAGTATCACAAATTACCAAAGTTTCCCCAAATATTAAAAAGTCGTCTAGATAATTTCGTATAATTTTCGTAAACATATAGGGGGCTGATGCTAGACCAAAAGGAAGGCAAGTGAACTCGAAAAACTGTCCATCAAATATGAACCTCAAATATTTTCTATGATGTTGGGCAACAGAAACTAAAAAATAAGCATCTTTTAAATCGATTGTTGACATAAACCAGTCCTTTTGAATCAGTCTTAAAACTGTACGTATATCCCCCATTTTGAAGTGAGGCGCATCGATAAAAGTATTCAGTTGTGATAAATTTAAGATAAAGCGCTTTCCCCCACATGATTTGTCGGTAAGAAATACCCTAGACAAAAATTGGCCTGGAACTTGTTCACATTTAATTATTGCTCCACAATTTTGTAATTTGGAAATTTCCTTTGTGGTTAGATCTACCTCCGAAAGGTAACTGATAACCCCGAATCCAATTTAATATTATTTTTGTTAGAAGCAATTGATTTCCACTTTGCATAAAATAAAACTAAGTCTGCCAGCATATGGCTGCTTGCTTACTTCAATTATTTCCTCCTCCTGAATATCTCTCGGACTCTCTGGTATTCCCTGGGAACACGCCCTCTTGCAGGTTCCGTCTCCCTGGGATGACGGACCGGGCGTTGTCTGTTTAAATTCTTTCTTCCGCGCACAACTGCCTGCCCCCCTTCCCTTTTTGGCACTCTATAAAAAGGTTTTCTGATATTCACATTTGCAGAAGGGGGTTTTAAATCCTTGCTTGCAGTCTGTAGGGATTTGGCTGTTTTTACTTTCTCATAGTTAAATAAATAAACATCCTTGGACTAGACGGTGAAATATGATCACCATAGAATCAAAATCCAGCACAATATTGGAGAGAAATAGCGAAAGACACCAATATGCAACGAGGCAGGCAAGCCACATCTAGACGCCTAAGGCCAGGACCAACAGAATGGGAATAAACACAACGACCTCAAGAGGAATAAAGGACTACAACAGCCTACCAGATCAGCTGAAAAAAGTGAAACATCCAACCATCTTCAAACGTAAATTAAAAAAAATTATTTGAGGTACAAAAGACAGCACTGAAACAAACTCAGCAAATAAAAACACGGTATACTTTGTACCTAATTTTCATTCACTCACTATCACATATCTTTAGAGTGAGTGTATGTAACACTCTTATAAGTCTGTTAAATTGTAAATAAATAATAATTAGGTTCTCGATGTAGTTCAAGTAAATCTGTTTTCGGAAATCGATAGCTATTTAACAAGGAATTTTTTTGGTGATGAAATTATGTGGCACCAATTCTATTAATTGAATTTTAAATAATTGTTTATAAATATTGTTAATAACTAGGTCCTCGATATAGTGCAAGTAAATGTTTTTTCAGAAATCGATAGCTATTTAACAAGGAAATTTTTCTGCTAAAGACTTGACGTGGCACCAGCTCTATTAACCGAGGTATAAATAATTGTTTATAAATATTGTTAATAACTAGGTCCAGAACGTAGTACAAGTAAATATGTTTTCTGAAATCGATAGCTATTTAACAAGGAAATTTCTCTGCTAAAGAACTTACGTGGCACCAACTATATTAACTGGGATATAGATAATTGTTTATATTAACAAATTTTTATTGAATATTCAGTAAATAAATCTGTTTTCAAAGATCGGATGTTCATTTACGGGGAATTATCCTGCGGAGGGACTAACATGGCAAGAGCTCCGTTCCCTGTTGTTTATTTATGAACACATTAGAATGCAACAGTAATTTATATTTTCCTGAGTATGGCCGTAGGGTATAACCGGCAACTATCTATATTCAGTACTTCTATGGTATGTTCGGGTATATTCGGAAATTTAGGCTGCTGTTTTCACACCGGTCTTAATGTTTTTGTCTTTCTACTCACGTTTTGATGATTTGCAACCAAAATATGACATTTTTGGTATCAAATTGGGGTAAAATTGTCTTAAATAATGTAAATTGGACCATTTGCATAAAGTAGAATATAATAATGTTACTTCTACAAGATTGATCTTCACCAAGTACATCAATTCCACTTAATTAGAAACAAATTGGCATGGGGCTTTCAGCTCCTACAAGCCATAATCAGTGCCATAAAAAGAGTAATACAAAGAATTTGCATAAAAGTGACATTGTCAAATTGAAAATAAGCAATCTTGACTTTAAGAGTCCTCAGTGCCAAAACTGCGGAGCAAAATTTGCGGGATCGGTGTACAGCGGGGTAGCGGTAGGTGTATACGACAGACTTCGTGTGTCTCGGTCACACAATCCGTCTCTGTTTCATAAACTAATAGTTGCGAACACCAGTTATAGTGAACGGCACACGCACACAAGAGGCTGCTTTCGTTATTTGAAATCTACAAAAGCATTGCAAGGCCAGCATTGTACAGGGTGATTAATTAAGAATGGACAATCTTTGAACTGGAGATACTACACACTAAAATATGGTGATTGAGCTTAACATGCCTTATCCAAATGTTGCAGGTTTACAAGATACAGGGTATTCAAAGTTGGAATTTTAATTTGAAATTTCTCAATAATTTTGTGATTTTAAGCAGTACCGTCTGTAAAATTGGCAACTCTGTTTTTTGGCAAGAGAATTACGAATTTAATGTTAAATTTAGCACTATGTATACAGGGCGTTAGTTACAACTTGTTACTTAAGTAAATTACAACATATTTACACATCCTGCAGCTTAAAAATTCACATATGAACTTTATCTTTACATTATTTCTGCGTTTTAAATTTCCAGCGTTGGCATATTTCTTCCAGTTATGCTGTCAGGTAGTTGTTCTTCTAATAATTTTGCCTTCCCTTTTACCCATTTTAAAGAACCTGAAAATTTAAACTTTGCACGACAACGTAGATGTACTTATTTACGAAATACAAACATGTGTTGTGCCATATGCCACCTGTATTTAATACGAGCCGTGCTACCACAACAATGGGAGGATCATCTGGCGAAGTTCATGTAGCAACCGGTTGGTGGCACCACGGGCCACACGCATTTATTACAATTGTAGATCCTTCGCTGTGTCATTATTTAACAATAACTGAATAAGAAAAACTCATTCGCTTTTTTTAGCTGCGTTTTGAAAATGGTCAAATGCCATTTAGCTCGGGCCAAATTTTTAAATCTATTTCTGTTTACTAGCAAAAAATTTTGAAAGTTTACTTTTTTTTAACACTTTACAAGGCTGTATTTTTGTCTTTGTCGTATTTATCGATAAAGAAAAACTGCCGGAGTAGAATTCAGTTTAGACCTTTCTTATTCTGGCTGTGTTTAGAAATCTAATCTGCGATCACTGTATCTCGAGTTATAATGGCACCGGGAAACCTCTACATGCGTTATAAATTTTAACATAAAAAAGTAGCCTTCATGCCAAATGAATGAATTCAATGATCAAATAAAGAATTTAGAATAGGACAATTTAGATTACAAGAATCATTCAAAATTTGTTACAAAAATGTAAAGAATTTAAGTTATTTAAAGAGGCAGTATTTTTAAATGACAATAAATGATTTGTTAACGAAAAATTAATAGTAACTATATCAGTTTTTAAAAATATTTCTCATATTGTTTTAAATGTTTGTTTCCTCTAATTGAAAATGATCTTCATTATAATCATTACAAGAAAAACTCCCGAATGATTCAAACACTTATTCCATGAGAGGAAAACAATTTAGATAAACTAAGTGAGATTGGGCCAACAAACCTAGAGGATACCAAATTTTGGCTTCTTTAACATGAATGGTGTTACAAGAAAACTTAAATTTTATTAATATTTAAAGGATAATTTTTGTGATACATGATTTGGAAAGTTATTATTAAAAGCAATTTGAAGAATTACACCCAGTTCCTTTTCAAAAGTGTTTAAAGAAAGAGGTAACTTAAAAAGTCTGTTGAAATACGGACATTTTGTGTGTATAAGGGTGTAAAGGAAAGCAATTAATAATGATGTCGGTGCATAATAATAATAATAATAATAATAATCGTCTTTATTGATTGTAACTAACTAAATTAGAAATAAATTATAATGCATGATTATATTATTTAATATAAATGTATAATGATAACATAAAAGAAACAAGAGAAAAAAGAAAGAAAGAAAAGCAAAGCAAAGTAAAAGTTTCCGTCTGAAAGAGGCGAAGTTTAGCCAAATGGCTACTCTTACACTTAACCTCCCTGATGGAAGAAAAGGAAGAGAAGAAGAGGAAAGAAACCCGTACAAGAAGGAAAACAAGGGGAAAAAGTTAAGTGGATGAGATATAATTTGTAATTTGTTCCTGCCGCAAATGCTGCTTTAGTTTTGACCGAAACGCTGGTGCCCAAAGAATCTCCTGTACATATTATATAACGTAACCGCCTAGTACTTAAAACTACGGCAAAATAAGGCTGTTGCATGGTGTGGCAAGGTAAGCGTCCTGGGTTCACGAATATTACGAGAATGTATGTCCGTACGAAATAAGAGTTTCTCAGTTAAATATCTTGGAATACTGGTATGGAACAGATGAAACAAAAATGAAAGCATTTGAAATATGTAAATGTTGTTAATTTTTAACTATCCTAATTCAGTTATTTTTGTGAGACATGATCATAGCGACGAATGCCATACACATAACGGCAACAAGTATTTTGAACAAGTTGTAATCTATTTTAGTTCTTTGATCTAAGCATGGGTAGTATAATATTAAGCGGTAATTGAAGATGGACATAACGAGAGACTCGCAAAGTTCTTTACATAATTTAAAGTCTAAAAAATGGCGGCTTGAATACAACAATCTCATACGACAGAAGGTAGATTGTAATAGTTTGTTTATGTGCACTCTAAATCTTAAATCGCTGTCAATGACAACACCTAGACTTTTTGTTGATTCCTGAACTTGCAGAAATACTCCCCCAATGCCCAGAGATAAGCTCTCACTTAACCACTGACGTTTAGATTTATGACAGAAACAAAGAACTGTAGATTTATTTGGATTAATTACTAAATTATGTTGTGAAGATTTAGAATATACTAATTGAAGACTATTATTTATACATGTGTTTACTTCATCGATATTTTTGGGCATAAAATATTGTAGCATTAAAGTATCATCAGCGTAACACTGTATATGTGAAAATTGCACACAAAAGTTCGTGGTCTATTTTATCAAATGCTTTGGAATAGTCTAAAGAAATAGCAACTACAGCATTTCACTTATCCATAGCCGCAACAATATTATCAGTTAGATTTAGTAAAGCAGATGTTGTGCCATGGCCTTTCCGAAAACCCGATTGGTTCTTCGGAAGCATATTATTTTCGTTGAGATAAATTACTATTTGATTATAAACAACTTTTTCGAGTATTTTGGACAGGGCTGGCAATAAAACTAATAGGGCGAAGATCTGTAACAGAATTAGGATTACTATTTTTAGGCAGAGGAACAGCTACAGATTGTCGCCAGCTAGCAGGAAAATAACCGACCTCCAAGCAAGTGTTCACTATATGATGGATATGATTAATAATGTTGGGCAAACACAATTTAATAAAAAACAATGATAGACTATCACTTCCACATGCATTTGACTTTATGCTTTTTATTGCATTCAGAATTTCCATTCTATCTACTAAACTAAAATTAAAGTTAATACTGTTGGAAAAATCATGGTTTGAATAAAAATTTATACTATCTGCACCCTGATTTGATTTATTAAATACACCAACAAAATAATCATTGATAATTTCAGGATCTTGCAAGTTATTCGGCAATTCCTGTGGCTGCTTGGTACTCAAACCAATACGCCACGCCACCACACGCCAAAAAAGCCTGCTATTTGACTTGTTTTTAAACGAGCGCAGATAGGCTGTGTTTTCCCTACAAATGGATGCAAGTGCAAAATTCCTCAAATGTTTAAAATTGCTCCAAACCGTTGGCGTTTATTTGTTGTTTAAATTTTTTTAGTGCATCGTCTCTCTCTAAGAATTAGTCTTAAAGTATCTATCAACCAAGGTGCAGACGGTTTATTTACTCGAACTTTTTTCAGGGGTGCATGTCTGTCACATAATGATTGCAGGCACTCTCTCAGAAACTCCTTTTTTCTATCCACATTAGCAATATAGT
The DNA here is from genome assembly GCA_025024175.1 of Rhyzopertha dominica. NCBI lineage: Eukaryota > Metazoa > Arthropoda > Insecta > Coleoptera > Bostrichidae > Rhyzopertha > Rhyzopertha dominica. The sequence goes on along the minus strand of QCXZ01000086.1, from coordinate 10,113,218 downwards.
ATATATTGTCTAAATTAGCAGCATGTAAGTCAGCTAAAGAGCTTCCTCATTTAAATGCTTAAAATTCCGGTAATTTATGAATTTTTGCGCACGTTTTACATTTTTACACGTGGGTTTTCTAAAAATTTTGAAAGATAGGTAAGGAGAAGACTGATTTCGTATAATTAATAAATCTCTAGAAATGGAATTTGATTATTAATTTCTATTTCATAACTAAAATTTAGAGAATCGTGAAGAGAATTTATAAATGTAAACAAAATTATTGAAGTCGTGATTTTATGTAAAAAGGCAAAAAACATCAATTTGATATGGGAAGAAACGGAAACGTTCTTGAAAAATCTTGTTCGAAATTGTTTATAAAAAGTTTTGCTAAAAGTGGGCTAAGAGACGAACACATTGCTAAACCTGAATTTTGTATGAAATGTTTATTATTGAAACAGAAAAAGTTTTGATTTAAGACAAATTCTGTTAAAGAAACCAAATTATTTTTGTGTAACACAGATAAGTTACAATTTAACAGCAGATTGTTTAATATTTTTAGACAGTCTTTTGGAGGAATTGAAGGAAATAAATTATTGACATTGAAAGAGACAAGGAAAGAGTTTTGGAGAATTTTGAAATTCTTAAGTTTATTTGTCAAGTCAATTGAATTCTTAGTAGCAATAGAATTTTCAAAATTAAAACTTCACGAAGGATCACATGTAGCCATTTAGCTAATTTATAACATGGAGAATTTATGTAACAAACAAAACATCTGATAGGACAGTTATCTTAGTGTATTTTAGGAAGTCCATAAAGCCTTGGTGTTAATGGATTCATATACAATAATTTTGACTTAGTGCAGTTGAATAATTCTAATGTTGGTTCAACTTTGTCTAAAAGTTCTTTTAATTTGTTGTTAAATTTAGTAATATTATTAGTCGCAACCGTTCCAAAATTTCCACTGTTCAAGAAGTTAAAAACTTTATTTAAATAATCGTTCTTATCTAAAATAACTAAACAATTACCTTCATCTGCTTCAGAAAATACTAAATATTCATTTATTCTCTTAGAATTCATACTTTTAAATAAATTAGTATTGGTTTCAGCGGAAATGCTTTTAATAGATTTTTGTAATAACGAAATTATATTTGAAATAAAAAGCCTTTTAATTTCTTTGTTTAAATTATCTAAAATTGCTTCACAGTCGGCGACCCTTCTAAATAACGACTGCCGAACTCATTCAAAAATCCCGGGATTATTTGAATTTGGTTGCAATCATTGACAATCCTTTCTCGCAGTATAGCAATGTCGTTGGGTGGAGCTGAATAAAAACAATTGCTTCTAAGTGGCTCCACAGATAAAAATCTAAGGGAGTCAAATTAGGAGAACAAGGTGGGCACGTCTGAGGCCCACCTCTGCCCAAAAGTGGAGGTCAAATAGTTTACAGTAACTCTGAAATGTGGGGGTGCCTCATCGTGCGTGAGCCACAAAAAACCTCTCACCGCAAGAGGTATATCTTCTAATAAATCCGTCAAAATCATTTTGCAAAAATTCTATTCTCATTAATTACTTGTGGCAAGAAAAATGGTCCAATCAAATAGTCACCGACTATACCCACCCAAACGTTTAAATTAAATTGCTGTTGATGTCGGGATTAAACGTAATTGCTTTAATTGCTTTTTTTTAAATTTGTAAAGAAAATGTTTTAACCAAAAAACTCGCTGTCCCTCCCACAACGCCGACCCTGCTTAAGATATGAACAAGTACTCTATGCCAAATTATTGACCATTGTCTTACAAAAATTGCCAAGTTTTAAAAACTCATTATTTTCAAAAATAGAAACATATAATTTTTGCTGTATTTACTTAACGCATATGGAAACACAATTTCTTGATTTGCTCAAAAATGATTCATTTTAGCGACATGAAATAAGAGTACCTTTTTTGCTCATCTTTTATTGCTCTTTCTAGAAATAGTAATTCGGTTTTTAAAAATTGGCCAAAAACCTATGCTGTCCCTGCCATAACGCCGCTCCCGCTTTATGAATCAAAAAATGTTCTATGCCAAATAATTGTCCATTCAAACATTCTTTAAAAAACTGCAAAGTTTGGGAAAAGTTTTTCAAAAAAAATAAAAATTTTTTGTACTTTAAACACCCTGTATATCACAAACGAAACATTGCCAGACCCATGTTTATATAAACTTTTTGAAATAATTTCACTTCAGGAACATGCACTCGAATTTATGACACTGTAATTTTGCAATTTTTAATGATTTTTGTAATTTTAGTTGTCCTATTCTAAATTCATTATTTTATCATTGAATTCATTCATTTGGCATGCAGGCTACATTTTGTTTGAAGTCAAGATTGCTTATTTCCAATTTAACAATGTCACTTTTATGTAAATTCTTTTGTATTACTTTTTGTATGGCACTGATGATGGCTTGTAGGAGCTGAAGGTGCTTTGCCAATTTGTTGATAATAGAGTGGATTTGTTGAACTTGGTGCAGATCAATCTTTTAGAAGTAAAATTGTCTTGACTAACACATCCTGAAAACAGATTTTAAGGCATTACCTAAATTTTTTTTTAAAGGGGACTAGTGCCAACAACACTCACAGCAAATTAAATTTTTGTTTTAGAGAATTCACGGATTAGTTTGCAGAAACCGAATAACGGCAGACTTATCCAAACTGTTGGGAACACACGAAAAACGTACCATCGTCAGTTTTGAGTTGCTAAAAGAGGTCTTGTCATGCAAAGAGGACAGTTACATCAGAAACGAAGATTCGTCCTTTTTCGGTTTGTACATCAAACTGCACGATTTCGTCCACACCAAATTCAAGACGGACGCCTATCACTGTATGAAGAAGATTCTATGTCTCAGACCATCGTATGGGTACTCTTCTTTAACACAGGTCACGATAGAGGCGCAGTGCAAAAATATAAACGAAAATCCTTACGGTGAATCTTTTCTTCTCTTTGTCAAGAAGTGGGCGAGTATAGTAGAAATGTCCAATATTTTGTCTGATGATGTGGTCAAGGGCTACATTAGTAGGGCTCCTGTTAACATCAGGTCAAAAGTTAGGAAGTTGTTTCAAGATTTGGTGGAGCTATAACCAGTAATGTTAAATTTGTGATTTAAATCTTAACTTTTAAGTTTTGTTACATGTGCCAAAATATGTTAAAGTAAAAGTTAAGAATCCTGTTTTGTTACATTTGTCGAAATAAAGTTTGTGGTGTTGTAGTTTATTTTCAAATTATTCATTTATAGAAACCACGTTTTTATTTAATAGGTAAGTTTTTGAATATTTATTTGCTCCTGTACTGATATAATGCGAAAGGGCACTATTGAAGTTTGGTGTTATTTGGGTCCCTCGCTATTAAACATTATTATGTCATACAAGTGTTTGTGCAACTAAGTTTAATGTTATACCCTGAGTATCTCAGGTAAATAAGATCATACTAATCAACATAAATTTTTTTTAATGGTCATGTGCAATGTTCAGCATATATACAACACCACCTACTTCTTCACACAATAATAATAATAATAATATAATATAATTTCTTTATTTGGCCAATTCGATACAAAAGAAAACAACAAGGAAAAGTTAGCCAAAATGCGAAGTTCAGTTTTCCCTTATAGGGATACTGCTCTTCCACTTAACCATGCAATATTTGACATAAATATAAAAAAATTGTTATATGAAAACTAACAATCAAAGATCATCTCTGCAACAATGTATTAAAAAAACAAAGGAAAAAAAACTTGGGGATTCAGAGAGGTATGCTCGAAAACGTTTCCGGAATACAGGATGCTCAAGACTTTTCAGCTCCAAGGGCAGTGCGTTGTACTCTTTACATATGTTGTACAAAAATGACTTCCTGAATGCAGCAGACCTATGCGAAGGAATTGTCAGATAATCTTTTCTACGTACATTTACGTTATGAATATCCGTACTAAAAGTAATTTTCTCATATAAATCCGTAGGTGAACGAGTAGCAACGATTCTATTGTACAAACACATATTGAATATAAACGACGCCGGGACGCCATGCTCATCCAGGGAATACATTTCAACTTATGTGTAACATGTTGCCTCCTGACAATGCCGAAAATAAGTCTTAGACACAAATTCTGCACAAGCTGAACCCGACGGTTATCACATGCACCAAGGCATGGATCATATACTGCCAATGCATAATTAAAATGGGACAACACGAGCAGTTCGCAAAGCATAACTTTTGTTTTATAGTCAATTTTTCTAATGCTGTATATTATTTTTAAATTTGCAAACGCTTTCTGTTTTAATTTATTTACGTGTGAAGTTAATTTTAATTTATAATCAATAGTTACTCCCAAATTGTTTGCTTCATTAGTGAATATTATATTATGTCCTCCCACCTCTAGTTTTAACTCCTTAATAACTGTTTCCCGTGATACTCCCGACAATGAGCCACCAAAGAGTATAGCTCTAGATTTAGCTGGATTCAAATGAAGAGGCATGCCGCTCAGCCGCCCTACAAAAATTCCTTAAATCCTCATTTACCCTACTCCCTGCGAGGATCAGCTGATCGACATGGAAAGACTAATAGACCTGCGTATCGTCAGCGTAAAGGTGATATTTACAATGCCTAACACTTTCAACAAGCATATCATAACTAACATGTAAGTTTATCATGTACAATTTATGCTCACCAAAATTTTTGCTGTTGAAGTGATTAAAATTTTTTGTAAGTAATTCCTGAACTTTAAAAGTATGTATAATGTATGTTTTAGTAACATTTTACAATATTCAGGAGTCAACCACTATATTTTTTAAGAAATATATATTTATTATTGATAGTTGGATTCTATTTCCGAAACAATTCTTTTTATTTAGAAGTTGATCTTCACCAAACACCTACATACTTATTTAATGTAAAAAATTAGCACATGTCACAAAACATCTAATTGATGTTTCTGATGAGCCGGGGATGTGTGCAAAAATGAGGGCAAAGGAAAATTAAGGCCTGCGCAGCATAGAAATTCCACGATTTCTCAAGGAAAACCACAGAATACTTCAAACACAAATATCCCGGAAACGGTGAATCGTAGAGCGAAACGGACTAATTTTTACAGCCCCCTAAAGTAAATACACCTCCTCCTTTCAGCAGAGGACTATTTATTCACTATATATAGAAATAATTTCGACAATCTTTTTCGGAATGACAGTTTTTTGAACAACAAAAATTCTAAAATGCTTCTGATGAGCTGAAGAGGTGTGCGAACATCAGGGTAAATGAAGGCTTGCGCAGCATAGAAACTCCACGATTTCTCAAGAAAACTTCATACGCAAATATCTCAGAAACAGAATCGTAGAGCGAAACGGGCAAAATTTTTATAACCCCCTAATGCATTATTTCAGCGGAGTATTATTTAATAACTATATATAGAAGTAATTTCGGCAACTTTTTTTTGGAATGATACATTTTTGAACAAAAATTCTAAAACTTCTACTTTGTTTAAAGTGTTCAAAAGAAGCTTTGAACATTGACTTCAGAAAGCTATATGTACTACAGTCTTGTAGTTTCTCTTTATTAAAAAGATCGGGTTTTAAAAGAAACGACCTGCTTTTTTTGGATATGAACAGCTGTTTATAAAAGTTTACATATCTGAGCATTTTAGCTTGGGGTTTTGGATTGTAATAATACCTACAAATTATTGCCCCAGCAGTCTGAGATGCATTTTCCCATTTCTTCTACTCTCACGCTAGCGGCAGTGAGCTTTTTGGATTTCATTTGAGAACTTGTGCCTACACGAAATTATATTATACATGGCAGTTTATACAAATTACATTAATTCTGCTTTAAAGACGGCTCAAATGAATGTATTATTTTATTTACAGTGAAAATTACTAACAATGAATCGCGTTTATCACATGCATTCGCGTGTAGGGTTTTTATAATTCATAATTACGATTGAGATTTTGGAATAAAATGGCAACGCTGCTGCGACTTCGATTTCAGAAACTTCATCTCGGCCGACAGGAATGCCAGGATCAGAAAATGGCATGGCAACATCACACAGTTACACCGCACTAAGCGCGCCAGGGAACGCTGACGTCAGAGATTCAAACTTTAAACACAAACAATCTTTTTAAGCATTAACTAAGCGCTTTACAAAAAATAAAAATAACAGGGCTCTATATTTTTTCATGTAGATTCATATTCTGCAATAAAAAAAGGGGGCAACAGGCCCAGTGCTTCCTAACGTTTCGCTAGCACGAGTGGCAAGCTTCTTCAGAGGTCTCCTACCAACTACTTCACTATGTAATGTGACTGCAGAGAAGAAAATAATTTACGTGGTAAATATATAACAAGGCTACTATACTAAGATCGAAAATAAGGCAGGTATCAAGTTGTTCTTTAAACTTGAATTTGTTACAAATTAAAATCACCTGTATTAGTGTGGCATTTTGGTTTAATTGTTGGTTGTGTAACATAATTTACAAAATAATATCAATCATCGGACGTGTACAGGGCGTTTAAATATTTAGATTTTACATTAAAACATTGTAAATACGTTACAATTAAAAACAAACTTTTGATTAACACATACGTTTGGCAATAAAGCTTTGATTAATTAGTTCAAACGCTCGATGGTAGTTCAAAGTTCGTCCGGTGTTCTGTATCGCTGTGTGAACCCCATAAGTTAATTAATTGATCCTTTTATTGTAAAAAGCTACAACACTATCATAATTTATCGATTCTAACAAGCTTAAATATAAATATGAAAAGATGTTGACACAGAGCATTAATAATATATGATTTGTGGATGTTGAGTGAGCACTGCATTACTGCATTACCGATTTAGCGACCGAGATCGTAGTGTCACCGCCATACTTTATATTTCCAAATTCTTGTGGCGAGTTCATCATAGTTAATTAAAGAAAAGTTCATTAAACACATTTAAAATTTGGTAGGTATCAGTTTCATGAATAATATTAGCGACTGTACCTTATGTTGTTCGTTTATTTTATAGTTTATTTTCTACTGTGAAGTGCGGTAAAGTTATCAGAACTGCGTTTGAAACAAATATCTTAGAAAGTAAAAATATCGAGCAATGGAACACGCACCTGTGCTAAAATTAGCAGACTTGATGGAGTTTTCTATGATTGGCGATGAACATATAAGGTATTTCAATTTTATATGCAGTTAGTGCAAGATGTGCAAGTTGTTTTGTCGCAGGATTGGATTAAATTCTATAAGACACTGCGTAGATGATGAGATAAATTTTCGAGATGCTACGACGGCCAGCGCTCTGCTGGATGTTATTTTAACCAATGTCGTTCTTTTAATTAGAAGGCACGAACGTCGTCTTCATATGTTATTGAAGTCTCTAATTAGGATGCTTCAGAGGTAAGAAGGTCACCTTTCCAGGTTCGGCTGTCATCACAGTTTTGTCAGGTTCCAGAGGGTGTACCCCCATTTACTAGGGGTGATCAACAAAGACAGATTTGCTGAGATTTTATTGCTTCTGATGAACAGCCTGAACAGAACCAGAAACAAGCGTAATGGCTGTAAAGTTCTGTGTGAAGTGCTGCAGTTAACAGATGACAAGCTTGTTATGTTTTACGTAGTACAAAAGGCAATAAACTTCCTCATGTATGCGAATGCCACAATGGATTTGTGCATTCTTGTGAACCAATCTTTACGGCAAGTTGTTCAGTTATTATTCACAATATCCTCTACAAAACATTACTTCAACATAAACATATGCTATCCAAAATCATTAATTTAATGTTGTTAGGTTTTAATGTCAATTCTTCAATTGGTTTTATAGGTATGGCCTAATTGAAAACGAAGATGAAGTTCTAAATTACATAACGTCAAATATAAAACCACTGCTGGAGGAAGTAGGCCTTAGTGGGGATGTTCTATGTGTTCTGCATTGTTTAAGTGAAATTTACGATCGCAAAGCGAATTTACCACTTTCCAATGCACTGTTTGGCGTGATGGACAAAATCGCAAAATACTCGTGCAGTACGCTGTTTGCAGATAAAGCTAGAAAGGTTCTCTTGAGAGTTCTTGCTGATTTCATGAATAACATCGGTGAGGACTTTCAAGTAAATCATGAAGAAGTTGGTAAATTAGTCGACCAGCTTCCCAAGAACCTGCAAGAGTGGACATTGCCTGGACATGATATATTTTTTGTCGTGGTCCACATTCAGCACTTGCATAACAGGTAAGTGTTAATTTTAAAGAAAAATTTAGTTGTGTACATGGTTTTTTTTCATCTGTATTCTTTATCAGCACTTTGCATAATCTCAGTATCCATCTATTTTTAAACTTAAGTAAAAGGAAGGCCCTATATTCTTTTTATTTCCAGATGAGTGTCATGTTTTCTTTTTCAGCCTGATCTGGACGAAACATCAAATAATGAAATCCTTGGTAGTAAGACTTTGCAGCCGTTCCTATATTCATCCCACCATCTTAAAATCCTTATGTTATTTGTATCCCGTCTTACTGGATGACACGGTCAAGGTACCTAAAGATGAATTGTGCGCGGCTGAGTCCAGTTTGCTGCCAATGGTTCAGTTCTGCCCAGAACRCAAACTAATCGATATGAAGTGCTCAGCACAGCTGAGGTGGTTATTTAACAGCACCGTTTATGACACTTTCAAAGATATGTTGTGCAGGCTGTTGTTAAACGAGTATCAAGATGATGCTGTGTTGACTGAGATTGCCAGACAAAGTTTGGCTGGTGAAGCCCTCTTGAACTTTATAGTGAAGGAAAGGGATGACCAGCTCGGCCAAAGGTAAGCCCAAAAACTTTTTTTTTTTTTGGGAAAAGTATTTTGAAAATTTTTATTATACTTGACATGTAATATGTTTGTTAGGGTAGATAGTGACTTCAATATAGAGCTGGTAGCTTAGACTTCACTATCAGTTAACCAAAACACTTCTTTTTTGTTTTTGCCATAACTTTTTATACATATACTGGGTGTAAATGAAATCTGGCTCACCCCTTAATTGCCTTTAATTTTTTAGTGAGGAAAACGAAATCTAAGATATTTTTTATATCAGAAAATTGGTGTTTGATGACGTATAGAACGACTTTTTGTGACTTCCTGTTTCACCGGAAATGACCCTAACTTTCGATTTTTAAATGGAACACTAGATATGTTTTTACATATTTGGTTTCTGTGGTTAATTCTAAGTACAAAAGACCTACTTTGGTTAGATTTGATAAACATAAAAAAAATATTTTATCTTTCAAATAATAGTGTAGTAATGTTGGTCCATTTACTTTTAAATAGTATTCTAGGGTGTAAGAAGTACAGGTTTGATAATCGCAGCACTCTAGATAATAAAATAAAATTTATTTTTTTTTATGCCGTTCATTAAATCTAACCAAGGTAGGTTTTACCAGAGAATCCAAATATGCTAAAATATACCTAGCATTCCATTTAAAAATCGAAAGTTCGGGTCATTTCCGCCGAAACCGGAAGTTGCAGAAAGTCTTTCTTTATGTCAACAAACGCCAATTTTCTGATATAAGAAATATTACAAATTTCGTTTTTCTAGCTAAAAAATTAATAACAATTTAAGGGGTGAGCCAGGTTTCATTTACACCCGGTATAATCATGCTTCTCTTATGCCGGGGAGGTGTCGGGGTTTCGTCCTTGACAGCACATAACTTTAAAATGTACTTTAGTTTTATTGTACCAAAAGTTTCCTCACTCTTTTTTGTTCACTGCCAGTTCTGTAGCTTCTCTCCATGTTTTTCCTTTTTTTTTCTAATATCTTGTTTATGGCTCCACCCCATGTCTCCTGTGGTCTTTCCTCGCTCTTCTAGCATAAATTCTTGCTTGCCAGGTTATTTTGACTTGGTGTCGTTCATTCATCCGCAGCATATGACCAAACCATTTTAATTGGTTTTGTTCTATTGTTATTAGGATTGGTCCCATGTTCAGTTCTCTTCGAATTTCGTCATTTCTTATGTGGCCCATTCTTGTTATTCTCATTGTTCGTCTGTGAAGTTTCATTTCTATAGCCAGAATTCGACTTTTTAGGTTTCTTGTTATGATGACTCGCTTCCAAAAGTTAATGTATGTCTAAATATGGTCTTGCACACATTTGTTTTTGTTTCTCTTTCTTTAAATGTCGTACTTAGTGCGTGATATAGTTTTATAGCTGATGATAATCTTTCATTGACTTCTATCTGTGATGTTCTTTGTCGCCCAGAGGGACTCCCAGGTATTTCAGTTTTGACTTGTTCAATTTGTTGTCCTTTATATTTCATGTTAATTGTCCTCTCTAGAAATGACTCTCACTTTCGTTTTTGATATAT